>CEMJ01390813.1:0-15013 GCA_900068955.1 Clitocybe nebularis | reverse complement strand
AGAAAATACAGGGAAGCACAAAGAGGTCAGGCCGGTCAGGGGGCGATAGGGCGGTAGCCTGGTAATTTATGGCCAGCCAAGTAGGGGCGGTGAACCGCTAATTAAAGTATAGCACACGGAAGATGCTGTCATCTACAATTTGCCGGTCCTGTTTCCCCATAAGATCTATGGTTATTCGTGGAAAATTTGAAATTATTGGAGATATTGTCGGAAAGGCCGAGGAGAAAACTTGGAGGAGCACTGCCTTTCTCTTGTGCCTTGTCTTTATCCGAGGCGACAACGGACGACAGTCCAAAAGTTCACCCCATTAGTGGAGAAGACATCACAAAGTCACAAAATCTGACAGAGAAGAGCGAGAACCCAGGATCCACTCGCTGCGTGAAGTAACCTAACCCGGAGATATGTTGAAAACTTGCTCAATCCCGGGTTCAGGTAGCTGTGAGCCCGAGGCCAAGAGCTCTTGTATTATCTTTAGATCTCAGCCCTGAGGCATGCCTATCAAGATCCAATGGGCTCGTTCTCCGCTATCCCGAGGACCACACCTCACTGGTCGCTTGGTAATCTAGAACATATATGGGTGTTGTGTTCCATGAAGCAGTGCACATGATGCAACGTCTTGTTTTCATTTCGATCGTGAATGCTTATTGCCTCGGCAAGTTAGAAGAGACGAGATCGAAGGGTGAGATCAGGGGCATGTAAGACCAGTTAGGTCACCGACTTTTTTCAGCGTGTTGGTCAAGGTTGGTCATAGGGCAAGATAGCACGTTTGCCCAATTCACGACTTAGGTCTTCCCTCTGGTATCTATGTTTGTTGGCCTAGCCAGAATTGCAGGTGTGGTCTTCGACGAGTTTCAAGCAAGAGAGTCCAACGACTGCATCGTTGAGGACTCAGTCGGGCGGCTCAGAATTTGGAGGGGAGGATGTGGGGTGTATACTTTCCAAGGGCGGATTGGGGTGGCCTTTATACATCGAGAAGAACATAGCCCGAGGACATCCGAGAGGTACCAAGTTTGCCCTGGGATAACAGATGGAACATAACCGTTCGTCTCCATGCTTCCGGGAGATGTGGACCCGACGCGGAGAGGAACTTTGCCGCCAGAATAGTCGACCTCTGATCGCGACTGCAACTTCGCCTGGGTCACAACCTGTCAGGAGTGGTATTTTGGTACGCAGTTAACGGCCATCAGTTGCAGCTGACTCGCCCAACAGCCCATAGGATGCTGAATGGTCGCAGGCTCTCCGAGGAACATACAGAGCGCCCCACGCTGAAGTGATGGAACAGTCGAATCTTCTGCAGCTCAAGGTTCTTAGCATCGAGACAGGTCGACACGCTACCCATTGTGGCACCTATATCCATGGGCGTAAAGGGGATGCTGGCCAGCATGGTTAAAGTGAGATCAATTATTTCGCCTCTACAAAAGGCTCCGGGATAAGACCGGTACGTCATATTGACAGTATGCGATCCGGTTCCACCTGTTGGAGTCATGTTCCGTCTCGCGTCGCTTATGAAGGTCTCGGGAGGGACTTCTGGTCTTTATCCACAAGTCGCTCGGAAAGGCGACGGAAGAGAGCGGGGAGCATAAATCCTGACCGAGTCCACATATGAACGGCCCTGAATATCGCCGACAACCAAATTGAACACCTGGATTTCCACAGGTTGACTGAGACTAGACGGGCTACTTGTACAATCCAAACTAGACTGGAAATAAAACAGTTGTTGTTTCTATCCTGTGCCATATACCAACAGCTTTCCAATAACCAGCGTGACTTTAAGAGTTTATTTTTATGGCTCAGAGGAGATAAGTCCGAAAATAAAGTTTAAAGCTGCAGAGGGTGTTAAAATTGCTTTCTTGATCGAGGGTTGGACGTACCCTGAACAGGAACCCGAGCTGTGTTCAAGGTAAGCTTTTGGACATCTTTAGTAACCGATATTAACTTACATCTTCCGGGGTCAGCCTTCCCATAGCCTATTATCCGACGTCTATCAGACACTTCGGGAGCACGAAAGAAACTCTTACCGAGTCGTCAGTGGATAATGTGGCGTCGACCATGGCCGATTTCTTTTCTTGTAGCTGTAAATTAATCATGAAGCGAAAGCCAAGAGAAACAGAGGAATTTCATGGCTCGTACCTGGACGATACGACTCTCTATGCTATCCTCTACAACCAATTTGATAGCTTGTACGGGCCTGCGCTGACCCAAACGATGGATTCGGTCCATGGCCTCTGTTAGATTGTGTAATTGTACCCTTAGCTGTATCAGGAAACAGATACGTCACTTACGATACTCAACCTGAGAGGAATATATCATCAATCACGTGTGTCACCAGATTGACATTGCGAACTTACAGCGGGGTTCCACCAACTGTCCATTAGATAAACGCGGGAAGCCTCAGTCAGGTTGAGGGCAACACCGCCCGCTTTGAGGCTAACCAAAAAGACGGTGACCTCAACATTGTTCACTAGACAATGGATTGTAACCCAGACTCTGGTGAAGGGTGGGGATACGCACTGAAGTGTTTGATTGTAGCATCTCGAGCTTGTGGACTCATTGTTCCTTCCAATCGACATATCTAGTAAAATTAAGTAAGGAATTTTATATATATCTAAGTTCGAGCATTACTCACTGTGAAACCAGCTCTCTGAAGCCTATAGGCGATCAAATCTAAGAAGTTGACAAATTGGCTAAAAACGAGACTTTTCGTGGTAGCATCCTGCGCCCTTAAATTACTCAATTCCTCAACGAGAGCCTCGATCTTAGATGAAGATCTCCAGGTCTCTAGATTGAGACGACCCAGGATGCCCTGTCGTGCATTGGGTATATTAGCTTCCAGTTCTAGCGCCGGTGCCTCCAGGTCAATCGTTAACGGAAGATGGCAGACCGGGCAGGCGGGCTGTAACAAGTTATCATCAAAGATGTTGGGTAGAAAGATACAACACGACGAACGTTGTGCTCGATAGCAGTCTCAAGGTACTGCCTGATACATTCGCGGTCAAAGATGTGGCGGCACTTCGACTGGATAGCATCTTCTGCAATATCGTTACAGATCCTGCAGACCGTTGCTTCGCTAGTTTCTTCGGGAATAAACTTGGTAGCATTGGTTTTACTCCGGAGAACAAGGTCGGGATGGCATGCCATTTGTCTCATGCGTGTGAGACTAAAGTATCTGTGAGTTCATCTAACTCTAAAAATGCTTCAGGGACCTACAGGCTGAAAATGTTTGAATAATCTTTTGGTAGTTAGTAAACTTCCATGGTATTCAAATATCGTCGCTTACTGTTAAGGACAGTTCCTTGGTCCAAGTATGTGGTGAACTGACGCTTGGCATCAGAAAACAAGGAATGATAAAGTTCCTTCTCCTCAGGGCTGAAGTAGTCGCGACGAACGATGACAGTCCTGGGGGGGAGACCAAGATCATCCGCTCTCTGCAACTATAATGATCGCGAGGCAATGGTTTCAGTATCATAGAAGCCGAATAAGACAGATAGTTAACCTTGGTTCTTCTAAGCATCATTCTATCAAGAAGGATCTTGAGTTTCTTGAATGCTACTCTACCAGGGCCCGACATTCCGTTCTTTTGGATAGGAGTCAAAATTTCGTTGTTCCAGAAACAAGTCTGGAAGAAAGAGGTACATGAGAATTGGTTTCATACCAGCAAGTTTGTAGGGGCGTACATGTTGCATCGGGCTATGGCCACAGTCTTGAAAGAGTTAAGTATGTCATCTAAAATAACAAAAAACCAGTAACATACCATCACAGGTGCGTTTATCACTAAATGTCCAATGTAATGATTTACAATCGCATCTTTTGCCTTTAGGGATTGTCAATCATGAGCAAGGGATGAGGGACTATCGGGACCGTACAAAAATAATAAGAAAACGGATCTCCACCAAGAAACCGAACGAGGCTGTAGAGTTCGCCGACGCGATTCTGGAGGGGAGTACCTGACAAGCACCAACGAAAGTTACTCTTCAATTCGAAAGCTGCTTTAGCGGTATTCGTGGAGCGTTCCTTAATATTGTGCGCTTCGTCCAGCTGAGAGAAGCATTGAGAAAGGACAAGGCGAGTTTCGGGAGTTCTACGTACAATGACCCTATTCCAAGTCATATTGTGAATCGGTGACTTCTCCTTGACAATCATGCCCTTTCGTTTGAAGCCGCTCTGCTGCTTTCGGAAGCAACTTGATAAAACAACGTGAGTAGGGGCCTTATGGATTGGATACAAACAAACCTTTCTAATACGGCGTATGTCGTCAAAACCTAGACTACTTAGACTGGGCAATGGCACTTTCAGAGGTAAGGTACATACTACGTCATATTTCCTGAGTTCCTTAACATCAGACTCCCGCGAAGATCCATGCCACACAAGTACTTTGAAACCATCCGTGTGTGCTTCTATTTCGTTCCTCCACTGCATAATTGCGACAGTTGGCCTAATAAAAAGTTAATGATTGATAATCGATGCACGAAGGACGGCCATACGCGACAACCAAGTTGGGCTTGCATCTATCCGAAAGAAATAAAGAAATAATCTGAATTGTTTTACCCATTCTGATGCGACAGTTAGTAAGAGCGTATATTGATTGATGAGCTGTCTCACCCCATTTCATCCTAGTGATTACACCGTCAAGAGTTTTATATCTTAGAGAGAATTTTAACGTACAGCAAGCATACCGCCATGCCAGACACCTTGCTCTTGTTTTTGCATCCAATATAAACTTTCTTTTTGGAAAGGTAGGAGGGTCAGTTTAAGATTTTCTGGTTGAGGGGCTTCTGTAGGAACAATAATGGGAATGCTGTCTTCCAAGTCACCCCAGACATCCTTAAGTTCTGGGTGATGTTTTTGCAAGAAAAGGGTTGACTTTTCGGCCTGTTCATTATTTTTTGTTGATTGAGTAGTTGGAGAATCAACAACTTGAGGGCTCACGTAAGTCAAACGACGTCCTAGTTTACGTTTCAATGCAACTTCTTCAGCCTTTATTTCTTTTCGTTCTGCCTTTAACCTTCGGCTGTCTTCTCTCTTCACTTTACGGAGTTCGGCAAATGTCATATGTTTCTTCTTGTGGACTGTGACCTTCCTGTATATCGGCACGTCAGAGCCAGATGCAGAATCGTTGCTACTCATTAGATCGTCAACACTGGTGTTCCCCTGAGCAAGGCGACGTTCAGCCGCTGCTGCGCGTAGAGCCGCGGCAGAGTTGGTAGGGTTGAGTCGATTGGATGAGGAGCTCGCAGCATTTGTATTATTCTCCAAAGACAGATGTATAGCCGCAGCCAACATAACTTCATCTTCGCCATCATCATCTTCAGAGGCTGGGTCTTGTTCCGCTTCAGAGGCTACAAACTCAGATCCACTATCGTCGGATTCCTCAAGATGCGGATCTTCGTCAAATTCCAAGCCCGGTTCAGATAGTACCTCGTCTTCGTCTACGGTAGAAGATATGGGGAGGACAGGGGCTTTGCCTTTGCCCTTGTTCTTGGGCTGAGGCGGTGGTGCCTAAGGATTTCGCTTGGGTTCTGGCTCTCATATATGCTACGCAACGAGCTTACCATCGCTTTCCCCTTAGCTGCGGGTGCTGAAATTTCAACATAAACTTCACGGCCCCAGGGTATATTTTGACGTTTTGCCAGGAACCGGTGGGGAGGGAGTTCTTCAGGTTCATCGATATCACTTGATACTGCACGCTTCCTTTTAGCAGAGATGCGAGTCTTCACTGGGCGTTTCTTTGTGGGCGCCTCGTCAATGTCAGACGTAAGTGGGGTCTCAGAGTTCACTGCTGAGCCTCGGGAACTGAATATGGGCGACACATCCGCAGTTCCACTTGTTTCAGTAGTCGGCGATGGTGACACAAGGTGGCGAGCAGACTGTCGTGTAACTCGAGGCATTTCTGAGTCAACGAGAACAAAGGCAACAACCTCGTAACACAGTTTGTCAAAATTTTCGTGGTAATTAGCTGTTACATGCTTCGTCACAGTCACGTGGGCGTGGTGCGCCGAATATCACGGTCTATGTCACAGAAGATACACCGTTTTTGCACCGTTTCCAAAACCAACGATTCGTTTCAATGTAACAATCCTGATGTTCCATTATGTGTCACACATACATTGAAAAATCTCACTAAAAAAATGCAACAGGACCGAACCAATTGTACTAACAGAATCTCCTTAGATTATACCGAATTCACAAACAACAGCCCTTCAGTACTCCTGATGGTGCTGTTCCTCCGTCGCGACCTCGAAACTCGCTGCGTTATTACTGGTATCGCCCAAACTGAAAGCTTGCGAAGAAAATGTCGAAGTATCCTGTGTAGCAGTCCCGAAAAACGAGCTCAACGCAGATTCACTTGTCGTTCCTGTTAAACCATACGTATTGGTATCCCCACCAATGGAAAGCGAGTTGGTGAGTAATTGGGCAAGGCCGGTGGGGTCTCCTGAGTTGTCCACGTAAGCAGACGGAACTGCGTTGGGCTGAGGTTGCTGATACGCTGCCTGAATCAAATTTTGCAGATCCTGTGCGTTTTGTGCATCTTGCTGTTGCTGCTGCTGCTGAAGCATCGCTTGGATCATGTCCTGCTGTTGAGCTGCCTCTATCGCTTGTTGCTGCTGCTGATTCATCAAGTATAAGTTCTGCATCTGTTGTTGTTGTTGAAGCGCATCTTGAGCAGCTTGTTGCTGCTGCTGCTGCTGCTGATACACCAACAGCGCGTTCTGCATATCCTGTTGAGATTGAGCTTGTAGCTGATTGGCATTCAAGGCGTCCTGAACGGCTTGCTGCTGCTGTTGTTGTTGGTATGTCTGTATTGGACTAGGAACATCTTGCGGTTGGGCTTGCTGTTGCTGTTGATATGCTTGAATGAAATTCTGTGTGTCCTGCTGAGGCTGGCCCTGGGGAAACTGTGGAGGCTGTGGCTGTTGCGTATTATTCTGTGCTGGCTGCTGTTGTGGGTTTGGTGGATTTAGCAACGTTGATGGCGCGGGGCTGGGGACAGGTGCATGAATTGGTGGAGGAGACTGATGCGACGGGACTTGTTGAGCTGGCGCCACTTGCTGTGGGGGTACTTGCGATGGTGAGGGCACCTGTGGAACTGGTTTCGCCGAATTCTGCATCGGATGTCCCTGCTGAGCACCATTCGGGGTCTGCACGTGTTGGTGAGGCTGAGGCGACGGCATCTGTTGAAGCGGCGGAGCCCCGGAAGAGGACGTTGGTTGAGCTTGCGGAACCGACTGGGACTGATTATGCATTTGTGGCTGCGTCTGATTCATCGCCTGCATCGTCTGCTGTTGCTGGGCAGTAAGCTGTGCCTGTGCCTGTTGTTGCTGTTGTAATACCGCTTGGCTATTCAGAGATGGATGTGCATTCCCAGGACCAAGCGCACCCAGCGGCTGCACCTGGGCTGGATTCTGTACACCTTGCTGCTGTTGGTTCGCGTTCTGCGCCGCCACCTGTTGTTGCTGCTGTAGCATGGCCTGAAGGAGATGTGCTGGTATCTGACCCGTCGTTCCCTGGGCCTGCTGTGCTTGCGTTTTCAGGTAGGCAGCAAGCTGGGCCTGTTGAAGCTGGGCCTGCTGAGATGCCTGAAGCTGAGCCTGTTGGGGGGCTTGTTGTGCCGCCTGCTGCAGTGCTTGAAGCTGGGCCTGCTGTCTCAGAATAGCCATTTGTTGCATCTTCTGCACCTCAGCGATGAGGGCTTGATGGTTGGGTACCTGCGGGATCGGTAACCCCTGTGCTTGTGCCTGGAGTTGTATCTGCTGCTGTTGTTGCTGTTGTATCATTAGGGCATTGACGATCGCCTGATAGTTCGCCCCAGGCTGTCCCTGCAGTACCGCCTGCAGCTCTGCCGCTCCAACACCCAACTGTTGCCCTCCGTTTGCTAACACATTGTTAAGGGCTGATGCGACATCGCCACTTATAATGCTGCTCGCAACAACACTACCAATTTGACTAGCCAGGCGAGGAGGCATTGGGGTATTAGAGAGCGTCTCACTAGCCTTCGACCATGCTGCCTTTGAAGCAATCTTGCTCGCTTTCGCAAACTTCTTCAAAGTATCTGCTGCCTGTCGTGCGCCTTCTTTAGCTCTCCGTGAGGCAATTTCAGTAGTCAAACCTTGGCCCATGTATTGGACTGGTTTCGGTGGTGGCGGTGGGGGGATCTGAGATTGTTGGAGGGTAGTATATCCAGGATTATAACCCTCGGGTAAAAAGGCTGGGTTGACCGAAGGGTACGAACCTGGGGGTGGCGGGTACAACGCTCCCGGAGGTAGGTATGATAGATTCGTGAGAGCGGAACTCGCTGATGCACTAACTGGAGGAGAAACCAGTGGAGGGGATGGTTGTGTGGCGGATTGAGCCCCGTGGGGATGCAACACATTCTGGGATGGAGGTGGGCGTGCTGCCATCGCAATAGTAGGGATAACTTGTGCTTGGTGCATCCCCGGGCCCTGCTGCTGCACAGGTGGAGACGCGGTAGGGATTGAAGGTTGGCGTAGTTGATTTTGCCCTAGATTCATGCTTCCTGGTTGCAACGGATTTGGTGACGCTTGAGTTCCCCCCGGTAGGTAGCTTGGCTTAGCATTGGTGGGGTTCTGCGAGAGTGTTGTAGCGTGATATGGTGGAGTATGGGGCTGGTGGATACTGAGGGGGGGAGTGGCAGAACTATAAAGGTTAGTAGGGAGCGGACTCGGTGACCCAGCGCTCGCTGATGACGATGGAGTCTTGGAATGGGGTCTGGGTGAAGGAGTCGAAGATCCCGAAAGCGAAAGAGTCGGTGTACCAGGTGAAGGCGCGGGTGGTGATTGGATCGGAGACGGCCTTGCAGCACCCGTCGTGTTCGGAAGAACGTAGTATGGGGCTGAATAGCCCAGGCTTGTTCGATTAGCATATAGCTGTTGGGCGGACGACAGCGTCGTGCTTTCCGAATCCTTGTTTCCCGACGTGCTTGTTGATGGAAGAGATGGAGCAGGGTTTGTGGCTGGATGCGTATATGTTATCTGGGGTGGTATGGCACCCGGGTTCACATAATACCATCTCCCTCTGAGGATCGGCAGTCAACCCATAGGAGTGTACCAACCATAGAACTTGCACTCACTGTGAGTCACGGTGCTCGCCCCACCCTGTAGGTAGAGGCCGTGAGTCCGGGTTTGTCAGTTTCTCCTGCATATCTTGAAATCGATTCTTGGAATCCTGTCTAAGCCAAGAATCTTTGGATGGCGACGCAAGTGAGGAAGATCGATGGCGAGGTAGACCCTATATACGATCCGTTTGTGGCGTTGTTGGTGGACCTGGCCTGTCCAAAGCGGACGCTGACGCTGACCATTGCCCTAATACACGCTTATGAACCTGGATGATGGACATGAATAGCCCTTGATGGACAGGGTTTGACAGGAGGACTTCTGGTAACACGCCTGTCTAAACGCCCGGCCTATGGGAATGAGCGAAAAAAAAGTCAGCTGAATGAGGCGCTGACAACATATGGGGAAAAGGAGAGGCGCGATCAAAGGCGGGGGCGCTTAGATAGACTTCTTATCCCCTTTCTGTAGAGTACTGAAACAACTCATCAGTCAGCAAACAACAACGATTCCTCAGAACGACATCGGGATATATATAGTCCAACGAGACGAAAGGTATATATTTAGCAGAGTAAATAAATCGTGAGGGAAAGACAACTAACACATACATACAGGGAGACATGCATAATCATGATTTTTCAAAAAACTTGCGAGGACTGTTGCCCAATTCCCAAGGTTGACCATTCACATCCATCACGATCATTGCTCTCCTACCAATCACCACCAAAGTCATCATCACCCCCTCCAAAGCCACCTGTCAACGCTTAACTTAGCACAGCATGTAAGAACTTGAGTTTGACGTACCGTTATCGTCGTCAAGGGCATCAGCCAGTAACACCCCTCCAAGCAAACCTGCACCACCTGCAGCAGAGGATTATCAGAACCTCAAGTGAAAATCCTAGAACTAGTTAATACACATACCCGCAGCCAACATTCCGCCCATACCCATACCACCGCCGGACTTCTTGGGAGCTTGTTGCTGGTACATCATCTGCTGCGGCTGGCCCTGCGGCTTCTTACCACCAAGTAATCCACCGAACAGTCCTAAACCCGCAGTCCTTAGCATCCGTGAACCCATGATGATAAAGTAAACATGCCTTTCTTTTCAGGGGCACCTCCACCCATTGGATACTGTTGAGGTTGCTGTTGCCACTGCTGCTGCTGCTGCTGCTGATTTGGGTACCCGTATCCTTGCTGTGGCTGGCCTCCCCATTGCTGCTGAGGATACCCTCCCTGCGATGGTCCGCCATACCCTCCTTGCTGAGGGGGGCTACCGTATCCTCCACCGTATCCACCTTGTTGTTGGGGGTATCCACCTCCGCCACCTCCACCGTATCCCGAATATCCACCCTGAGGATTATCGTACCCATACCCGCCCGGGCTCTTGTTGTCGTTGAATCCAGTAGGGCTCTTATGGTCACCACCATAGGCTCCGCCGCTGTTATTAGGCGGGGGCGGGCCTGCCGGGGGGGAATACTGACTTGGAGGGGGAGGAGGAGGGCCAAGTGGATGTGTCCATGTGGTTGCTGGAGGGTTTGCTCTAGTGTTAACGTAGAACCTGATTGTTTTGCCGTTAATATCTCAACATTTCATAGGATGTAATGAATTTCGCTACCATGCTTTGTAGCTAGACGATCGACGTGACTCGTGAGTTTGGTGTTGGATCTAGGCGATCAAGATAAGATACACACTTGCTATCGTACTGCTCTATCCACCCATCAGGGAGAGTCCTGTTGTCTGGATTTACGGGCTTATCACTTCCATATGCTGGGGGAGGTGGCTGGGACATTGTCAACGGAGTTGTGTGAGGGTAAGAAGGACGAGAGTCCAGGTAGTAATGGGCCCTTAATATACACACCCGTGATTCGTCCCGTTTGAGAACACAGCCCCACGCAGTTCGGCAAAAACACGGCAATCCGTCGATATTTTCGATTTCCACTGCAACAAACTAACATGTACACGTCAATTCCTTACACCGCCTCCGACGTATCAGCAGTCATATAATCGATGTTGGAGTAACTTGCTAATGAGGGTTGTCGGCAATGCCCCACGTGCAAACGCTCAGCGCTCACTGCGTATTCCTCACGAATCCCAAAATGCGTTGGATGGTATAGGTACAGTGACCCATCCCCGACTACCTCGCCATTGGTAACAGCATCACTTCCAAAAATATCTTTTCTCGGTAGCCACATGATAAGAAGTTTCTCCAGGTATTCTAAAGGTAGGGTATGGATAGACGGTATTGGTATAGTTGGTGATATAATGGCGACACATCCAGGATGGAATGGCCCGTTACTCGAACGACTTCGCCTTCACTTTGTCAGAAGTAGAAGCTTGAGGAGCAGAGCCAACGTTGACGGTGGAGCTTGATGCCCAGCCAGTACCGGACTCGTAGGGCGAATTGGGGGTAGAGGGCATCTCTTCGTCGGGGGTATCCGAGACGTTTTTCTGACGAGTATATATCAATAAGATAGTGATAGTCAATATCGGGTGGAACACAACATACCTCCGTGTCCTTGTAATTAGACTCTTTTGCATCCTTTGGACCTCTGATATAGGTTTTGAAAATGGTGATATAGAACGCGACGCAAAGGACGATAGCGAGGACGCCGTAAAAGTATATCTGAATAATCAAATTTCCCAATGGCGAGAGGGGTACGGAGTGGCCCGAGATCCAGGCAGGAACGGGTTCGCTATCGACACTGGTGGGAGAAGCAGACGTCGTCGAAATAGTCGAAGTAGAAACCATAGAAGATAAGGTAGAAGTCATAATGAACAGAAAATTTGGGAGAGTTGACTGTTTATGATGATGGTCGTGATGAATGGGTATCAAGGATCTTTGAGGCTGGGGTCGCGAGTTGGGAATGTTATATACACTTCCATTAGGGGGTCGTTTGGGGTGGGATCAGGCAAGGTTGGTTTGAGACATAATATGCGGCTTCTACAGCGAGGGACCATTGTATATGTAAGTGTCCGCCGCCGTTCGAATAAGGCATTTCTAGAATAGATCAGTTTGCTGGGGATATCAAAACCCAGTTCAATGACCCTGTAGACTGCAGGTTGTGCTGCTCTCTTTACAATGCCACCGCAACGGGGATGAAGTGTCTATCCATCAACAAAGGCAATTTGCTGACTGGCTTATACAACAAGTTGAGCATTGTGAGAGCATGCAAAGATGATTGGTGAGTCCAATATCACTTTCGGAGGGCCGGAATATTGGGTTGGGGGTTGAACTAGTAGTCTCTGTCGGGCCTCCGAACTAAGTGGACCATGCTGTTCCGTCGTATATACTTATCGCGAGATGTCAGAAGCGCATCCAGGGTAGCATGTGGTAGCGCTCCAAGATTTGTGTGATATCTCAGTGAGCTTCAAGGCTTGGATATTGGTGAGTTGCTGGTGGTGGTGTGTATCATACCAAGGGCGGTCGGAGTGGGAATTAGTCAACGTTCGGCATTCAACATTGACTCCTTGTACCTGTTGACGCCCAAGTGTCCCCATCATGGCCCCTTACTGGTATATCGACTGACATCGGCGGTGTGAGGGAGGGGTCGCTCGCCCAAGTCCGATCAACGAAACACCGCCTTTGTTGGTGTCCGCAACCTTTGCTCCGTTTGTCTCTCTCTACGTTCTCCGCCGAACCACCTATCGTTTTTGCTCGCAGGCTTCCGGTTAGTCAATGAACTCTCCAAAGAAATAGATATACTGATCCCACGCCGTGAAAAGGGCCCAGAGTTGGTTGTTACAGCTGTAAATATCATGTTCATCCTAAACCCCCTGGAACGCATCCGCACGCTGGGTCCATTCCACGGAATCCCCCTTTGGACTTTCGGGAGGCGTTTCCAGATCATCGTTATTTTCACGTTAACTATCAACCTTGTTAATGTCCCCCTCACCCTCAACAATCTCCTGTTCAATGACCATATCTTTTTGGGAGCTTTTACACTGGCATGGATATCCATCGAGTTCCTTTTACATACAATTCAATGGTGTCGTGTCTGGCGATACTCAGTGGCAACGACTGTTGCGGGGAAATTATCGTTATGGACGTCAATATGGGGATTTAGAGGGGTGGCAGTTTTGTCGTTTGTGCTCTGGATGTGTATCGGGTTCGCTCAGACAATAGTTCTACTCCAGGAACTTGGTGGCACTCTATCTGCGGTGTCTCTGGTTGTCCATATGACCGCAACCATTTCTACCTTGGTTTCCTATATATATACGCTTCTCAGTTCTCCGCACCAACGGTAAGATAGGTCAGTCAAACCCTCTTAACAAGTTGTTTATTTTGTCTTTTGCAGGATGGAAGAATTAGGATGGATTGTCTGCGATGTCGACGAAATACGGGAGGAGGAAAGTGAACGTGCGTTGAAGGAAGCTGGGGAGATTCTCCCTTTTCCAAAATCCGAACAGCCAACCCACCTGATTAGGGCCTCCAATCTTTTGTGTGCTAACCATGATGAATCGGATTTCTGAGTGTGGACTTGCTACTCGAGTCTATATATAATATAATACTGATCGATTTATTATATCGAACAGGGCCTAGCTTGGCTCCCTTGCACCCACATACAATCGTTCCGCGCTCCTGGTGACGTCACAAACGGCTACCCCACGGCAAGAGTTTGAGTGTTGAAAAGCCTTGCGACATCGAAATAAAGCGCGAAGGGTCCTGCAGGAAGTTAACGGGGTGTGATACAATAATAGCGGAGCGATCACAATATAAAAGCTCGATGTTACGACAGGTTACTGATGCAGCGACAACATGGTTCCACAACCCCCCATGCGAGAGGATTTTGAGCACATAACTGGCCTGCCGTTTCAGGTCTCTGCAAGTGGTGGTCTCACTGCGAGACCAATCAGGGTCAGTCTTTGGGGCCCCTGCAAGAACTGTCGGACGGATCATTGGGAGGTAGTGGCCGTTTGTAGGGTAAACTCGATGAGCGAGATAGGGTCACGGACTTTGTTGGGATGCCCACGGGTTGTGCATGACTAGGCCTTGGATCCTTCGCGACAGTTTCATCAACCTCAGAGAGATTTGATTTTCGGCTTGCATAGTAACCCTGAACAATGATTGAGTCATTGCAGCAAAAGGTGGTCTTCGGGTCAGGCTGAAGGAAGGAGTATGCGGAAGCTCTTTCGTAGCTCGGCAATAACATGATTAGCTGGTTCAATGGATGGGTAGTAGCGGTTGGTTCCGTTGGACGAGCCCTGTGTACCGCTTAATTATAGTAACGTAGTCATTCGCACTAACGACCCCGTCGATTTTTTGGTGCCCTTTATGGCACAAGTTGATAGGAACTTGCAGGACGTGTTCCAAGAAGTCGTCGAACATGATCGACGCGATATTCCGAAGGTCCTCTTTGAGGTATGGCTTGCAGTCTGTGTGTGTATCTTGTTCACTGTAAGTAGAATTGCAGAAAGCAAAAATGATCGGCTTGAACCTGTGTGACCGTAATGTACCGCCTTGTACGCTCAGGAAGAACATACATCGCGAGGCGCGAACGCTAGTACCTTCTGATGTCGACCAAAAACAAGAGGAGGAAAATGAACGCGCATTAGAGAGGGTCACGAAAATTCGCCGTTTGCCAACATCTGGATAACCAACCCACCCAACTGAGGCCTCTAACCTTTTGTGCCAACCGGATTTTCGAGTGTGTACTTGGTGTGTACTTGCTATCCGATGCTGGTTACATCTAATAATGAACTTGGCCCACCCGCGGCGTTCCTGATGACGTCACAAACGATCACTCGCAAACAGAACGCCTGGATTGACCCGGTGCGATCCCCTCTATGCGTAAGGTTCTATCATTTGTTAGTAGCGTAGGTATGTTGCGGGCTGCACTTGACCCGACCTCCTGGCCCGGCCGCACTGTCTGGGCCAGAACGCGATTGGCACTGCATCGGGCTGTAGATTCGCACGTCAATATGTCAGTCTGCGGCAGCTTCGAGAAAGC
>CEMJ01390794.1:44993-60024 GCA_900068955.1 Clitocybe nebularis | reverse complement strand
TCGAAAAGTGATGTACGGACCTGGGAAGGGGCTGCCCATCCCTTCTAGTTTAGTAGTAGAGATTACAATCATTATTATGCGCTGACTAGTCCCAGTTTACACTCCCGATGTCGTGCATGTTTCTGGAGTGTGTTAGTTGTGTAAGTGTTTTTCTATTGATGTTTCATGACATATTTGACAGACGACGAGACAATACCCGTTGGAGGCATCAACTTTCCCAAGAGTTGGGCTGAGACCTGTCACAGGTGTTAGTCGCGTGGTGAGGTGTCGATAGTATGGACATAGAAAGGTTTTGATGCACTATTTGCGGCATCGAGGCGTCTTGGTGAGAGCGATACGCTCGTCTCTGAAAGATGGAGGGTGTGCTGGCGTCAAATCTGACGTTAGATGCCGTTCAGGTGCCGCTGTTTCCGACTGACCCGCCAACACTCGCTACAACAATCTCTTCATTATGATATTTTGGGAGGTAAAGTGGCCCTGCTTTGACTCGCAGATGGTCGTATATCCTTCCTCAATCCTCCCAACCCGAGGCCTAAGCATGCATACTGATTTTACGGGGCTAGAATTTCTTTCTCTTTGGGATCTTTCGCCATGTCTATGGCCCAGTCGTATTCTCTGAGCAGTTATCAAACGCTCGGTGCTTTTGCAGTACCAGATGAGAAAGAAAGTCGCTGATATTAGATCGAAATTGTTCCCGAGATTCTTCATATGTGACAAGTGAACAGCCTTCGAGATGAGGGGGAGATGTGATGCCTCCTATGTGATGCCCCTAGTGTGTGTATGAAAATATATGCTGTGGTACGTAGATTAGTTCTTCAAACCAAATGAAGTATTTCTTCCCCGATCTCTTGAGAAGGTTCTTTGTTCTCGAGGCCCTCTCCTGTCCGGCTCTTGTGGACCCCAATTATCAAAGCCCCACTCATCATTAGGCTTGTCATCGAGAGGCGATGCTTTCCACGCATCCCAAATGGGCGTTGCCGAGGGCGAAGGCAAGTCCTCCCTATTCAAAGATCGACTCTTGGGCTTGGAGACCAATTCCTCAATCCTCCTCAAAACAGTCCAAGTTTCCCCGCTCTGCGCCTCTGGTTCATCCCACAGATTCCGTCTCCCTACGTCTCGTCGCACTTTTTCGACAAGCTTTCGTGTTAACGAATCGACCTGGACTCCATTGATGGCCATCTCTTCAAGTGCGTCATGGACACCCTGGATATCTTGGAAGTACGACCACCGAGTTTCAATTAATTCGTTATAGGCCTGTGTAGAACATCCAAAGACATATGAGGCGATAGATAGATGTCTGGCATGATCGAACACCGCGAGAGCGAGATGGGGATCATGATATTTGTCACGAAATGTGCGCATAAGCAGTGCCAGCAAGTGGGGGTATTCTGGAGGTTGCAGCCGGGGGAGGTCTTGTGTCTTTCCGGACTCCGAAGCTTCCGATATAGCTTTCAGCGCTGCTGCCTCGTATTTTTCAGATTCCTCAAAGACATGAGTCATCGCCCACTCCAATAGCTCGTAGTCAGTATCGCACATATCTATCTCTTCCTTCTTGCGATCTAGAACCTCATCCGATTCTCTTTCCCACTTCATTTTTCTGGAGTGCTTGCGTAGCTTGCCAAAGAGATCGTTGATATTGCCCCTCCCTACACCAATGTCGGAATCAGCCTTGGGACTTTGATTCTCTGAAGCAACATCAAAGATCATGTTGAACATTTCGTCGAATGCTCTAATTTCGCGGGCTGTCATGGATTGCCGGGGGCGAGATCCTGTATTTGGTGGATTAGGCGTCCGTGGGGGGTTGCGTGCCGAAGGAGCTAATGGTGGCATGTCCTGAATATCTGCTAACACGTTATCCCATGATGACTTTTCGGAAGAAAAGATAGAATCGGATTTTGGTGTCCGATCGACTCTGAAAAGGTGTGAACATAATTGTGATGTTGACCCCAAGTCACGTACTTTTGCGGAGCGGAGTAGGAGATGCGCCTCTTCGTATTTAAGCTTTGGCGTGATGTACTTGATTCACCGCGTCGGCAAGGATTGTACGAGGTATTCGCCGGCCATCGTTGTGAATGTGAGGTTGAGCAAAAAGGTCGTGATTTTGCTTTGCACGACGAGTCTGGATAGTATATTAAAGTCCATACCTTAAAAGCGTGAAAGGGGGTACATACTAGCTGCAAATGTCCTCGCAGCACTAGTGAAGGATTGTTGAAAGCCACAACGACCCAGCATGCTGGTGGAATAAAATTATGACAAGTGCCAAGAGTCTAAGGGGTTGTACAATTCAGAAGCCGTTGTCATACAAGTCCATACATGTGCATATACATTAATTTCAAATCGTCTATATCGTCGGTCCGGCCTCCGTTTGGTACTTAGTCTCTTTGAGCAATGCGAACTCTCAATGGCAGGTTTTCCCCTAGCTCCTTCTCTCCCTCAAGTGTTGGGAGCATTACCAAACATGCCTCTCTGCGGAGGCGATCGATATCCGGGGAAGGGGAGAGCTCAAAGTTATTAATGATCTCCACCGTTAGGGATTGTACTTCATATAACGCAAATCTCCAACCAATGCATGTACGAACGCCACCAGCAAAGGTCAACCTGATGCAGAGGGAAGATGTCAGCGATGGCAAATACATCATGGGATGTCCTACAGATTTCCATAGACGCCTAGGGTCGGACCTTTCTTGTCCGACTCGCGAAGCCACCTTTCGGGATTGAAGATATGAGCGTCCTCCCCGAATACCTCTTTGTTCCTAATGTATATGTCAGACTCAAGGTAGATCCCGGGAGGCGAGTGGGAGCACCTATTATAACCTGCAATGGAAGCGATGACTTTCATTCCCTTGGGAACAGGTAGCTTGTTGATTGTTTCCCCCGTAGTCGTTTTGATGGGTTTTGATAGAGGAATCACATCATCTGAAGCAGCTAGGCGGTAGTTGTGATACACGGCAGGGTGGAAGCGCATAGATTCCTATGCAATTTGGGTGAGAAGTACTACAGGGAAACAAATGGCAGGCAGATACCTTAAGGACAGCTGCTAGATACGGCATACTCTCCAAATCTGCGGCCGTAAAGTCGGTGCCACCTCGAGCATTGATGCTTTGTTCCGTCGCTCGAATTTCTGCGCGCAGCCTGTTTTGTATTTCCGGCCGGCACGCCAGCTCTAAAAGGACCCAGCACAAGCTTGTGGCGCTTGTTTCGTGGCCTGCAAGAAGTATAGTGCTTCACAGTGGCTGAACATCAGGTTGAATTATATGACAGAAGGAATATTTACCGCATCTGGGCTAGCATTTCCTCATCGGTTAATCGAGTAGTGGAGTTTTCAGATGCATTGGCCTTAACTTTGGTCCGTGTTTCAGGGAGAAGATCGAATGTCAATGAGGACGTATCAAACCTAATAGGCTCAGGATATCTTTGTTTCCCTTCCCTTGAAGCAAAGCCTCGGCTTTAGAGTCGACAAGCTTTCGGGTCATAACATTTGCCAACTTCGCCGTGTGACGAGCGTGCACGAGGTTCCTGCGGCGGGAGAATTTGGACATTAATTGGAGTGCCCAGATCGGAAGTATCGTCTGCATGAAGATGGCAGACTTGGGTGGCGATCCCAGTGTGTCGGACCTAGATTAGAGAATATGGGGTGTCATTAAAAGCCAAGCCAATAGATATATCGCAGCCGGTAATCGAGGCACCCACATAAGTCCAAAATAAGCTTTCATGAATTCATTATCCGATTGGGTCAAAGCACCAAACTGATAGTCAAATGCGGCTGAATTGGACGACAAGTCAGTAAGCGTTGTTCAAGGGGATGGAGTCCTTGTTTAATGTGAAACCTTCTCCAATGGAATCCATGGTTGCACGAGACAGCCAGGCAGCCACATTCAGAATGTCCGACTGGTCAACAGAGCTGGCAAGGATGTCCGTCCACTGAGCCGTCAACTAAAAAGGATAGTCTCATCAGCCCCCCTGCCCACCAAATATGTAATAGCTCTCGCCTCAGCGCCGATCTTGCGGAAGATAGGCACAAATGCCTTGGATTCTGGCGCTATATAGAGCGCTGTCAGCATCATTCGGCTTTTCGGAGGTGTCAAGCCAAAATTACTACCTCCAAAACCGGGAAGCATGACCTTCCTTTGCCTCCTGTGGATTTCGCCTTTTCGGAAAGCATCAATACAAACGTATTTCATTTGAAATTCGGCTTACCATCTGCCCAAAGGAGCCCGCGCCCCATGAGGATTCTAGAAATCTCGGTTCTCTCTGGCCATTTCAAAAACCCATATCCTAGAAGGGAGAAACGGGCCCAGAAGATGAGAAGATCGGACTATGTAACCGAGCCGAACAAATGGTCACCAGAGGTGTGAAAGATGTATTGGAGAGCCTTGGGGTCAGAAATAAAAAGTCGGTCTTCCTGGTAAGGCGGGGAATTGAGCGGAGAAACTCTTGAGGAAGGAGTGGATAAGACGTCACCCCAAAAGGTCCCTTGATGCGGACAACGTCGCCAAAATCGCGTTGGTACTTGAAGTCGGGTTCTCCGACCTGGCTTTGAAAAATCTCTGGCAGATTTCCTGCCAGCACAGAAATCAATTGTACTTGACGTGATGTCTGCTGGGGGATTGGATTTACCAAGCATAAAAGACTCCGGCTCTGGCCCTGGAATATGGGAGATAGATATACGGGTATATCGGCGATACAGTGTATGAAGTACTGCAATAATGCTCAGTGTGAGAACGAGCATTTCAGCCTGAAAAAAGCAAACAATCGAGTCGTCAGTGCTATCAGTAGTACGACTTCTTGTTAGGGGAGTTTTTTTTTGGACTGACAGATTGTCCTGCGGGATTGAAAGATTCCATCATGAAGCGGACAAGCGGCAGCTTGAATGCATTAAATGTCGAGTTCGACATCGTTTTTGTCTGTCAGTGGGGAGAGGATGGAGTGTCGAGGTAAAGAATACAGATGCGAACCCCTGGCATTATCGCTGTCTTGAACAATGACATGCATGGGCAACGTTTAAATGATCAACCGCCTTCATGTGACTATCCTGGGAGGACGGACTAGTGAATGAGCTCCTGCATGGTGAGAATCAACGGCACCCGGAAACGTGTCCGATGGTCAGGTCAGTTGGGACGTCCTTGAGGAGAAAGTCTTGAATGGTTTATCCAAACCAGGTAACCGTAGCCACACAGACATGATGCAGAGTCGGCGCCAAGTAACACAAGTCAGTTACTTTTACGGTATAATGCCTACACCGACTCTAACTCGTGCCAATAGGCTATAATGTAATATGGTACAAGTTACAGATGGATATAAATTAAAAATAAAAGTGAGTGCTGTCAAGGGCCCCGAGGTGGTTGATAGTACAGCCGTAGCGAGAGCGATCATCGTACAGATATCTGTCATCTGTTCAAAGATCGTCCCAGTGTGAATCCTCTCGTGCCTGCGCGGTCATTATTTCATCCCAGCTCCCAAGCCTGAAATATGATGGCAGTTTTGTCCAATTGTCATCTAGTCCTTTTTTCAACCTCTCCTGGACGTCCGTCCAGCAATCTTCGCAAAGGTGCGATTTTATCAGATTAAGCGAGGCCCTTGATAGAGGTTTCATAGCAGCCGTTTTAGTGTCAAGGAATCCATTCCGGTTAAAATCAAGGGACATTCTGAGGAGGAAATAGAAACATGTGTCATCGCCCGTGAGCGGAACATTATCGCAGCCTGTAGTAGGCCTTTGCGCCCGTCCGTCAGGGGTAAGATTATCCAACCAGCCAAATACAGTAGAACGGCGCGAGACCCTGAGCTTCTCTTTTCCTTCGAGAACTTTGATTATATCAGATGGGTGGAGGGTTTCTCGACTTGCTCCATTGCGCTGAACGCCAGTTACAATATCTTCGACTGAGAGTTGAGCAGCGTGATAATATGCCATGGGCAAAAGTGAAGGGAGATTGCACTCTGTGAAGGCGTTTATTGCCTCCAGAGCGAAGTAACGAAGGAATCTGGGTCGATCAGCCTTCGATACCCCACGAATGACCGGCTGTGACGGATGATAATTCGTAGGATCACAGGGGAAAAGCGCTGTTAAAGCTTCAATGGCGCTGCGGCGTATACCAGGGAGATCTATTTTCCTGCTTACACTGAGTAACGCCATAGTAGCATCCCAGTATAGTACATCTAGGGCGCCCACAGTTCTCTCTCTTAATTTACTAGACAGACGATCAGACTGGGGATCGAACAAGATAATAATCATTACGTACATGTCACCGTAGATGAACCCAAGTAAAAAACGCATGTCGCGGTGGGAAAGTAGATGCATCTCACAAATGGCAACTCCACCCAAATTTTCAGCATCATCGGGTTGAGGAAGCAATAACATGTCTTCGAATATTCCTTTGACAGATACCATCAACTCGCGGTGGACACGGAAAAGTGTTGCTTGAATTCGAAAAATAATATCTCCGTCGTCAAAGAAGTATGTGGGATCGTGTTCGTAGATGATTGGCGCCGGTGCAACTGATTCTGCAGTTGTCTCTCCCTTCGTAGCCGTTGAACCTGTACACAGACTATGACTTCCTCCAGACCTGATGTTGCTCCCCGCCCCTCCATTCGCACCTGCGTTGTTTGTGATGTAGGAGGGAGGCGGTGACTCGTCTGTCAAATTGATCGGGTTTTTCCCAGTTCCTTGAGTGCGGTATTTTGATGTTTCCGGGGCACATCTCACACGTTTTCGGGGTCTGAGAGCAGGATATGTGGAGCCAGATGGAGTGTTTTCCGGCGCCCGTTCAATGGGTGGTTTGCTGGTAGGGTGTGGTGGGTTTGGCTCGGGCTCAGCCTTTCGCTTGTAGCCGGAAGATAGAAAGCCCAGCATTTTGCAGTTGTGTATTGGGGGAGAAAAATGGGTATGTGTGCATGATGAGGCGGATTATAAGAGAAGGTAATGCTATTGTTCGGATTCGTATTGTGGCCAACATTGAGAACAACTGGCGGCTGATCAACCCGATCTTGTTAACAAGGGTTCACGTGACCTCACTTTCTATCAACCATCAACGATCATGAGCAATTCAGAGGCACCGCGAGCAGACCCCAATACTCTCGTTCAGCGTTTGGAATCACCTCAGGCTGCAGTAAGGAAGGATTGTTTGTCGTGCAGGGTTGTTGGAACTGCAACTCTTACTGGTGTTGGAACCTATGCCCTTTGGCAGGCCCGGGCATCTGCGCCAGGTGGTCCAGGACAGAAAAAAATTGTGGCTGGTCTCGGTCTCGGCAAGTCACATCCCATCTTATTGTATATGTTATTTTGAAACCACTTTTCCAGCCCTCATTGCAGGTGGTTTTGTCCGGTGGTTCCAATAGTCGATACTGCTCAGTGCGTCATGCGGTGACTCCACTCTTGTTCCCACTGTTGGCGGGATCGAGGGGTGTTCTTATAGTTGTATGTATCATCTACCATTAAATAATATACCACTACTTCCAACTCTCACGTTTCCAATATCCTACACAAGCCCTACAATTTTCTCGGCTATCGTATCGTTTACGAGTTCGTGAATTTGGCCTTTCGCTTTTCCGCGAACGCGCCCATGCCTTGTAAAGTTTGTCAGTTCTGTAAAGTGGAAAAGTGATTTTCCGATGAACTTACCTTCTTTCTGGTCGTTGGTTGCGAACAAGCCGTGGAAGATGCGCCTCTCAAATCTCAATCCTTCTGCCAAAGTTAATTCGTAGGCTAAACCCAATGGTCAGAACAACAGCACGTGAATGGGGATAAACGTTAAAAACGGACCAGCGTTGACGACTTCCTTTCCAGCCTGAACGGCGATCTGACTTCTTTCCGCGATCTCTTTCCCAACTTTGACAGCCTCCTTCACGACTTCGCCTTCACCTTCCCCCACGACTCTGCTGACAATTCCCCATTGGGAGGCCTCCTGGGCGGTGATCATTCTCCCGGTCAAAACCATTTCCATCGTGCGAGATTTCCCAATGATGTGAGCGAGACGCTGTGAACCACCTCCGCCTGGGATAGTACCGAGATTGATCTCAGGCTGTCCGAATTTGGCGGTAGGGGATGCAAGAATGATGTCACACATCAATGCAAGTTCACATCCACCGCCGAGCTGCATAAGGAATAGAAAAGACATGAGCGTGGTGACTTTAGGTCTGATGAGAACACGGGCATTAACGTACCGCATAGCCGCTGACTGCAGCAATAATTGGCTTGCGAATTTTAGTCATATTCGCCCAGTCCTCCAAGAAACGGTTCTTGTAGGCATCGGCGACTGAAAGAGAGTTCCAAGAAAATAAGAATGTATTTATGAAAGGCATGCAGGTTTACTCACATTGAATGTCCTTCATCTCCTTAATATCCGCACCAGCTGCAAAATGAATAAGAAAGAGGCCAAATACACAACAGTCTACAAACCTGCGAAAGCCCGCTCAGAGCCTGTCAGGACGATAGCACTGATCGCAGGATCATTGTCTAGTTCCAGCAGTGCCTTGTTGAGCTCGGCAAACAAGGGAGAACACAAGGCATTCAGAGCCTTGGGTCTGTTCAGAGTGATAAGCGCGACGGCCGCCTCGGGACGAGAAGGGATGATGTATGTATATTCGGTGTTCATCGACATGTTGCGTAAAGAACCTGGAAGTGCAAGTCTGTAGAATTGAGGACGTGTGGCAGAAGCAAGTCTCAAAGGCTTATAAAGAGAACGGCAGATGGTGTGGGACATGGCTGATCCACTTGGGACTACTTTTCAGGTTTCAACGTATGGTATAGAACAAGTTGATTTTTTTTGTCAAAGTTAGTTACAACCCGTTCGGACCTTGCTCACATCGCGATCGGTTACGGTTATGGCCGACCCGAAGTGTAAATACGCCCCCTACTTTCAACCAGCTTTCAACTCCAAACATTTCTCGACATCCCTTGACATACTCCGACTCGACAACCTACCATCTCTACGGGAACGGAGTAGCGGGAATGAATGGCAGAATAGTGATCCTTTCGCTGTCCCACTGCAAGCACAGTAAGCCAGCTGTAAATGGGTAATTGTACCAACTCACAACTCCGGACGTGTAATAAATGTCTGATTCAATCAGTTTTCTCGCCTCGTCAATAGTCTTTGCCTTGATGATCAACAAGGACGCCACCGCTTTCTTCTCCGGAGTATCAGACTGAATTGCATCTTCCCCTACAACCATGCCGCCAACCTCTGATTTGTACAGATGTCAGTGTCATTGTCTTACAGAAATACAGAATTCACTTGCGGACGACTCCAGCGTCTATGTGCGGCTTGATAGTTTCAAGATGTCGGGATCTAACCTCATATCTTCTGGCGTGGGTACCTTCACCTATTGTGTCTGGTGCGTACACAAAGAACCTGTGATATTTGGTTTCTGAAGTAGACATATTTCTGGCAAAAGTGGACCGTCCGCTATAGATCGCAGTTCTAGCTTTGGCCAAAGTTGAAAGCATGGTAACAAAAAGAAAGATGTTCTCCGCCGGAACTGACCCGGAAGTGAATATGAAGACTCCTGAATTCAGGCGAAAATACAACGAGCTTATGGGTAACTACTAGCCCTTAATATCAGGGGTACATAGGTAGATAGATTAAGGAATTGGGGTTGCAGCCATGAAGGGAAGAATGACAATCTTCTCGGGATCCCACTATTCCCAAAAATGAGATACCATATAAGAAAACAAGCACGTTTAACTCACGACACCCGCAGTATAATAAATGTCACTCTCGACCATTTCCTTCACCCTAGAAACCATGGCAGTATGTAAGTACGGATCAGGATAGTGGAAGGACACCATCTCACTCCGTGATGTTATCGGCTTCACATATAAACATCGAGCCAACCATCTTCTTGTCGGCGGTCGGAGTGGCAACTGACTCTGGAGTTAGCAATACCCCACCAACACCTAGCATACGATCAAGCGATGCCGCGAAACGTCAGCGGATTAATCAAAATGTACCAAAAGGCGCCCATACGAGTGAACCCAGATGCTATCCTTATCTTCGCTGCCTCAAGATGTGCTTGCCTCACAGACAAACGTCTATCGAATGTTCCCTCCTCGGTCTTGTCCGGCGCATAGACCATGAATCGCTGACGGGACGGCGCTGCTGCAGACATATTTCGCGAGGGTCGAATATGATGGAACTGGGAATATGTGTGGCCGAGTCTTGGCCGAAGGTTATATGATATAGGATGGCGCACAAATAGGCTCATGGCCTGCGCGAGAAATTCGCTGAAATTCGGGTCTTGATGTCTTCAAGAACGGTTGACCCGGACCCCGGCCCGGTGATCGGCCCCCAAGTTTGAGTTGTGGCGGATACGTCTTGAACCCTTCTCTCATGACCACGAAGCTAGAGAGTGTTGGTCACCTCGTTTCAGACTCTGCTAATACTTCAGGCATCATGGAAGCGGCAAATGAGCTGAAGTTTGGGAATGAGCAGGAACGATTTCACCCCCTGTTCTCGTCCCCAGACGGTGATGTGATACTCGCAGCGAAGGGGGGAGAGCTCTTCTTTCGTGTGCATACTTTCACTCTGAAGATGACTTCAGGTTTTTTCAGGACCATGTACTCACTACCTCAGTATGTGTCAACTTCGTTCGCTGCATGTTCCTCGTAGAAGTCTCACTGTTTTTAGGAACAATATATCGTCTCCTGATGAGGTGGTTTACCTAGATGAAGACACATACACCGTTGAGTGTCTAGTTCGCATGATATGCGGTCTTCCATCTCTACCAGTGGAGACATATGACCAAATAGACACGCTCCTTTTTGCCGCGGAGAAGTACGACATGCCAGGTCCAATGTCAATACTTCGACTCCAACTTTTGACACCTTCTTTCCTCAAGGACCCTTTTCGCCTCTATGGTATTGCGTGCAGATTTGGATGGGACTCCGAGGCCAAATTCTCATCCACACAAACTTTGACATACAACGTCCATGACACAGCCTTTCGACCGTCTCTCGAACGAATGCCTGCCGAGGCGATTCTGAACCTCTTTGGGCTCCACCGCTCTCGAAGGGAAGGGTAGGCAGCCTCGAGTCTTTCTATTTTACGTCAACTCATCCAATCGAACCGCTTCCTAATACAGATTACGGGAGCGTCTGAACGAACCTCCGTTCGTGTCGGGTGGGCCTGCCGAATGCTTGCAATGCCATGGCAAAATTGATTACTGCACCTGGCGAGAGCTCAAGTACAAAATAATCCTCGAGATGGATGTAAGACCTCTTGGTGACTTCGTCGTCGACCACGGGCTGCTCGAGTGGCCCGAAGCTCTGGCGTGCTGGGAGTCAAAATGCCAGTGCGGACGGTCCCTGTATGACCGGCCAGAGACTTTGCGAGTTATACGGGAATGTATTGAAGGACTTCCAAAGACCATTTGAAGCCGGTCATTACTGGTGATCTAAGGGCTTAGATTGCTGTTAGATATGTATTGAACTGACACATCATGCATTGCGGCGGCTTCGTTTCTTTAATATCATCTATGTAGACATATATTCGCAGTTGTATAACTTCATAAACTTTGCTTTGTATATATTCACCTTTCATTCGGACGAAAGCGAGTTCGATAACACCCTCCGCCGTGTATTCCCTTTCTTAGAGATATTTGATCCTGTACGGCGATTTCCGGCACCATGTTTACCAAGATCCACTGATCAAAAGAGATATAACTTGGTGCTACTTCTTCTAAGTTCACCAGCTTCAGTGAAATTTTCAACGACTGTTGAATAGGTACTAACAGTCACAGCCCACCATACATACTACAAGGCTAGGCGGCCCTCATCTATCTGGAGCTCTTCGATGATCACTTGGAGTTTAGAATGGTGGTGAATCAACGGTCTGGACTCTCGTCTTCCGTGGGATTGTGCCAACGCCAGGCTGTTTTCTTATCTTTTGGTCGCTGTGGAGTCCCACCATCAACACCCCGGCTGTCTAAATACTAATACGACCCTTGTATAAACTCACAAAGCCCTGCACTGACATACATCTCTTTATTCCCAAAATGGAAAACCCGTCTCAAATAGGAATCTCTCTCCCTTTGCTTCCTAACAGGCTATTTAAACAGTTTTTTGGATGCATATCGTGGACTGCACGTGGCCTGTGCTCTTTGTATTTGACGTCCTTGGTGTTGCCTTGGATGTTTGACATCGCCTTAGCGAAAGCCAGCATATTCAGTCTCCTTCTGGTCATTCCTTTGACTTATCGGCAGTATTGCCGCCCCCTTTGCCTTGTTTCTGCGTCCTATATTTAAATGATGCTCACCTAACAGTTACCAAGAAACCACCTTCCCGCAGCATCTTGTATTAGCTCTGCCACACTGGCTTTTCCTTATAGGAAGGTTAGGGATCGCGTCCTACAACATTCTGCCATCGTTCCACACTGAATACCAATGAACTGTAACACTTTCGTTTATATATTCCTAGCGTGCAGTACGTTCTTGCAGTTGTGTCCCGACTCGAAACGACAGTCTGCTGACCTGATTTTTTATAGTGACTTATACCGTCAATGCTGCACCTCTCCCCACTAACGTGATGGACGCACGGACACCGGTACGCCATATCATCCGACCGCTGTTTTTTCCCCTATCTCACGCAGTAGAATGCAGGAGCCATTGAGGCCCGTTGTCCGTGAGCCCAAACCGGAACCCATTTGCCGCTGGAACTGCTATTGAATAGTAAGCCTGGGTCAAATCCTTGCTCTGCAAACTCACTCTGGTTGCAGTGCTTCGGCGAACGTTTTTCATCCTAATAATCTATTGTCATCCACACACAACGCGCAGAATACAGCACCCAATTGTATTCGTCCACTCCTTAATATTCCTCTCCCTTCTACTTACTATCTCCCATCCCACTCACACACGCTCTCTTTCCCCCTCCCTATCTCTTATCTTGTATCTATAACCAACGGACTTTTCTCCTTTTCCCTTTCTCTAACTGTAGCCTTATCTAAATACAACCCACTTCTGGAGACAGAATCCCCGGGCCGCTGTGACCCGAAGGTGACTGAGCGTGTGAGAGCTTTCTTTTCGTCTCATATTCTCTTTCTCTCAAGTACCAACCGGGGATCTCGTCCTTGAATGTTTAAACGTTTAAGCGTGTCATACTTAGTTCAATCACAATTCATTCTTTCTCTCGTTGAATAAGCGCGGCCCGATATGCATTTCGATAGTCATTGGTGGAAGCTTGGTCACCTGTCTGTTGATCCATGATCGATGGATGCCTTTGCCCAAATCATACAAGATCGCTCTGGAATATCAAAGTCGGGAAATCAAAGCTACCCTCTTGCACTAGAATCTATCGGTGGAAATGTCGTCCCGCGTTATCATTGTGGATGCGGTAGGTTATCTGGTTCATCGCCTAAACAGATGAAGCCCAACTAACAGAAATAGATCCTGTTTGATATGGATGGGTTAGTTCCTTGGGTTCATGTTCCTTGATATAAACCACTGCACCCGATGATCTCTTATCCCTCTTTCCTTCCTAAAAGTAGGAAATGACGCTGACGAGTGCTCATTGAATAGCACGCTTATCGATTCTACCCCTGGTGTCTTCAAAGCATGGGAGACGTTTGCACGAGATTACTCTCTCGGAGATTCAGTCGCGATAACTCATGCAACACACGGAAGGAGACTTTACGATACTTTGAAAGAATATTGTAAAATTGACGACGAAATCAAATTGCGGGTCTGTTGATCACGACACCGTTCTGGTGTATTCCATCGATAACTTCCTCCCGTCAGGCTGAGATTGATCGCTTCGAAGACGAAGTCATACTTGGCGGCCCAACAGCCTTACCGGGTGCCTTTTCACTCGTATCACAGGTAAGAAGTTTAAAAGTAGACTATTTGGTACTCTTAAACTGGCCTCAACCAGCTTTCCGCCGACTTTCCCCTCAATTGGACGATTGTAACATCAGGTCAGGGCTTCAACATCGAACATTCTTATTATCTCTAATTATATGCACCTTTCACTAATCTTTTGAATTTAATTATTAGCCTCGAATGGCTATGCTCCACGTGCTCTGAAACGCTCAGGCATACCTTTGCCGTCAGTGGGCTTGGTAACTTCTGATGATGTAGCCCACGGAAAGCCACATCCTGCACCCTACTTGGCTGGCGCCGCGAAATGTGGTGTTGATCCAACCAAATGTCGATTTATATCTACTTGTGGATGTAGTTTACCCAACTGAAGCAGATAACTTTGTAGGTTTGGTAGTCGAAGATGCCATCGCAGGTTTAAAATCTGGGCGCGCAGCTGGGGCTGCTACTCTTGCCGTCTGTACTTCGACCTCTCGGCAAATTATCGTGGAATCCGACGCTGATCCCGATTACATTGTTACCAATCTCACGAAGTAAGCCGTATCTCTCTGCAAGGCGATAAGTCTTGAAATGTTGACAGGGTTTCCGTTCGCCGTGTTGATGGAAAGATAGAGGTTACGATGGACACTTCGACAGACTAGAATTAACAGGTTTCGTTGCCGCCGGTCGCAAGTGGATAACAGAGCCAACCATTTGGAATATCGTTCCATATCTATCAAACAGTCAGATAGTATTACTCGTATGATGAAGGTCGCCTTAGATAACTCTGGTAAGGCTATATGGCTGTGTCCCCGATATCTGGTAAGCTGCACGCTGTGCTTTCTTTTACGTGCAGGGCTCCCGATATCGCTTTTGGTCATCGGCCCGGCGAGAGCAAGTGTACACAGCCCCTTCAGCCATCCCCCAGCTTGTCGACCTATCTACACCACCCCGGCTGTATCACTTTGCTTCAACCTGCTCCCCGATAACGGCGGGTACATATATATAGCGAAAGGATATTCGGTCTGTCGCAATTGGTGATCAAGCAGTGTCATGGACAGTGTTGGATTATTTATCAGGGGTTGGGCTGATTTTGACTTTGACTAATCCACTGGCTTGGCACACCGGTACGACTGATGCGAGAGCCTTTTCTTTGTTTGGCACCAGCGTTAGTCGCTCAAACTCAAAATCACCTACAAATGGAGGTGAGCTCTGACCGTGACAGACAGTCTGACAACTGATCCATTAAGCC
>CEMJ01390794.1:16743-44914 GCA_900068955.1 Clitocybe nebularis | reverse complement strand
GAGGGGCACATGCCAGTTTGGCCAAAAAACGATCCTAGGTCTGAACAACCGCCATACATACATCTCACCACATGTCATGCCATCTCACCAAGATGTCTCGCTCATTCCAAGTTAACCTTCAAGCGAATTGCTATCCATTCTAGTGCGTTTCATTGAGAGTACTCTTTTCAGGGTGATCCCCACCTGAAAACAAGGCCGCGCCTTGTGGTTGTCTAGTGCCTCTGCACCTCTCGTGTCACACAAGGCTCACCAGTAGTCAAGCCAAAGTTCTGACCTGCCTTAATTGGATGCCAACCATCAAATAGACGGTATCGAGTAAGAACCTCAATAGTGGAAGCCTTGTGCCAACATCTTAGACTTCTCCAATGCTCCATCTATTCTCGGCGTGCCATGGAAAATACAGCCATGCCCTTCCCACTCGCGGGTATGGTAAGCTGTTCGTCAGAAGACGAACCCCAGTGTATTCCTGAGTAGCGTAGGGCGATGTGGTGACGCGACTAAAAGTTGGTGTCCTCCACCCCTATGTATGTGCCCCATTAAAACCGAGGAATTGGATATTCCCTGCAATTTTATCAAAGATATGAAGCTTGGGCATGTTGCCGGATGTTGCAAAGCTATTACACTCTAGCGACCTCTCGGTAGGCCCCCGAGGAATCTGATACTGATGTTGATCCAATTTTTACGGGTCTCGCGGTGCGTTTACGATGTCCGCTCATTCTTGACAACTCTTAAGTATTGATGTAAGCTGTTGACGGTATTTTGCTTCGTTGTGTTGATAGGCGGTTAGAACTAACAATCTTGGTTGCAAAGGTTCTCGCTGACTAACCGCAATAAGAGTTTGATCATACATCGTGACAGCAACAACGACAACAACTGCAACGTTGCATGTGTCATTGGCGTGCTCAATTGCAAGCCGTTTTGAATAGCACTAAGCCGGTGAGTGCATTTCTCCGGCGTACACAGTGTATCTTCTCATTTTTAGGTGGTTGGTTGTCTTTTTGTAAAGCGAAGTAGATGTAACCCTGTGCAACCCAGGAGCCCCGGGTTTCAGATGATGGACACATCTTCCATGTGGCCTTTCCCCGACTCGGGTCGATGCATGTGGATTGCCAAGTCGTTGTTGGTCGGACTTGGAATATCTAGATGGAAGTTGATCAGAGTTGATTGAAATTTCATGTCACCGTGACATCATGAGGCGCGACAACGTGATTATTGCAGAGATCAACTGAGGCATTTATCCTGTTTTTTAGTCTTTGCCGCCGGGGGTGTCCAGGAGCTCTAGGATGGTATCCCAATCTCCGGTCTCTAGACAACCATCGTAAAAATCGCTAAGATCGATCACTACGAAAAACAATAAAGAAACGCGAAATGTTCTGTGCTCGCCATCTTCTCTCCTTTGTCTCTTTCGTTCTCCTTCCCCCTTTCATTCTCCCTCCCTTCCTTCCGATCAGCGATCGCGACTTCGTTCACAAACGACTCGACCTGGTGTCCTTCTATTCGACTCAGAGATACATTCTTTAACCTCCACAATCGTTTGACCAAATGCGTTCTGCACTTTTTACTTTGGCGTTATGTCTGGCTGCATCTGCACGTCCCCAAGTGATGCGTCGTGCGGATTTTGATTTAAAGAACGGCCAAGATGCCATTGCGCTCAAGTGAGACCCTCTCAAACACGTTCTAGTTGCCGACTTACTTATGGTTCCAAAAGCGATAAGTTCAAGACTCTGAATGAAAACTCACCCTGTACAAATGGCGACAATGGATGTGTTGGGGACAAGTTTGCTCAATGCGTCGGTGGGAAATTTGTTGCCCAAAGTTGCGCACCTGGTACAATGTAAGCGCGGCTGCGTGATAGAAGAATATATATACTAACCTCCCCGTTCAGCTGCGCCGCCCTTCCTCTTGTGAACGCCCCTGGAACGAGCATCACTTGCACGACGGCGGCTGATCGTGATGCACGTATTGCTGCGGTAAGGATTCATTGTAATTTCGAGACCATCCTCATATAACTAAGATATATTTAGACGGGTGCTACGGCTGGAGGCGCTGCTCCTCCGGCAGCCAATCCCCCAGCAGCTGACCCTCCAGCGGCTCCCCCAGCGGTAGGTCACCCACTTCGTGTCCACCTTTGGAACATGTTTGACATTTAGCAGAACGGTGGAAATAATGCAGGAGCTGGCAACGCAGCTGGCGGCGGCGACATCCAATCTTCCCTTAGTATGTGTGACCAGAAAGGCAGATGGGTATATCTGATCTGTCACTATTTTCAGCATTGGACCCATCCGTCATCGCCAAAGGCTTTGAAAATAACGGCCAGGACGTTCCCGCCGTTGGTCAGTAAATACATTACCATCCTGCTTTCCTTTCCTGATCCCTCCACAGGCCAAGTCGCTTCACTAACTTCGTCGAACAACTTCATTAACTTCTGCAAGACGGTTAGTCTCCCGCTCACCAACGGTGCTCAAGTAGTTGGCGGCTCTTGCAACCCTGCACCGATGGGTGTCATTCCTGCCAAAGGAAACATGCCATCGTCCAAGTTCGTGTTTCCACTCAACGGAGCTACCATCGCCCCTGAAACCGGGTTCACCATTCAAATGGCCATCCGCAACCTGGAGACAGGGAACTTCGTCAACGCGGATAAGAACTACTTCGCCGCGCCTCAACAATTGAATGACCAGGGCATAATCAGGGGTCACTCACACGTCGTCATTGAATTACTGACAACTTTGGAACAAACTAACCCTACGGACCCGAGCGTGTTCGCATTTTTCAAAGGGCTGAACGGCAAGGCTGACGGGAACGGCGTCCTTACTGCTTCTGTTGATAAGGGCCTACCTGCGGGTACCTACAAACTCTCGTCGATTAACTCTGCGGCCAACCATCAGCCCGTTCTTGCACCTGTCGCTCAACACGGCTCTCTTGACGACACTGTCTATGTAAGACGAACTGCTCTTGTTATGCACTGCTAGTGAGCTAACGACGTTTATGCAGTTCACTGTAAAGGCATAGAACTAACGAGAAAGGCTGTCGCACGGCAGACTCTGCTTCGTTTGGTTAGGTGCCCCGTACCTATCTTTCCGAGCATAGATACCCGTAATAGATAGATAGTGTCGTGGGTGATGCAACGAATTTTTTGACACCAGTCCTACCGTCCCGTCAGTCTTCTTACTTCGCTTCGTGGGCCCATCACCATCTCCAGAACTTGAGGAATGTCGGATGATATAGTTCGTCATTTAATCTTTGCAGGGGTCAACATCTCTACATCAAGATGGCAGTTCAAGAGTCTGAATAATCAACAACAGTATGATGGAGAACACATCTTACAAAATCATCTTATTGGCCAACACTATACCGTATTGGGCAATCACCCACCCCCAAAGCCTCTCCCCTTCAATCTGGCAGAGTCTGGCATTCATGCATCTTTTGATTGCGTCCGACAAGTCTCCTTTAGGAGGAGAATTGTAGCTTGCAATTTTGGATATTGCCAGGAATCCGGATGCGGCCTTTCCAAAGCTTTTTAATGTTGATCCCAAGATTCTTTAGCGTTATAATCATCTCCTTCCAAAGTGTATGAAGTGTATAAAAGTTTTCTATATTGAGATGTCTTCCGAGTTCCGACTAGCCGCCTCCGCTGCAATCACGTGATCATTGTTAGTGATTGGCTGACGCTGTCCTCTCAATCTGGTATACTATATGCGCTGTCTCGACTCACTAGTTCAATATGTAAATAGACATTTACATTGTCATGCAATGTGATCAGGGATTTTCACTAGCTGCAAAATGACACATTAGCGGATGTGTCACAAACCGTAAGCGTTTTGACACCACCTAACGACATACAGCACTCATAAAGAATTGTGAGGTCATATGCTGCCAGGAAAGGAGGAAACACGTCCGAAGTACATATACATATGCGTAGATTGTCTTGCGGACACGCAGGATCCGAAGGCCACACTGCCTGACACTAAAGCCTATCAAGCATTTACGCGTCAGTGAATTATCGGGTCGTGTTTCTAACGCTTTGGCGGGAAAAAAATATGAACGGCCCTGCACTTCTCAACACTCTTGCTTTTACGCAATCTTAATTTCGGTATGCTCTTCGTGTTTTTACCGTCCTGATCTATTCCCTATCAGGCGAGGACAAAACATCCACCTACACGGAGGAAAATCGTATATAGAGCCTCCACAATTCTAATAATTCTGCAGTCGAACAGATCACCACATCTTTCAACCTCACAACATACCCTTCACTTAATCTTATTCTCCACCGTCTCCCACTCAGACAACATGTTCTCTAAAGTTGCTCTTTTCGTTGCCGCTGCTTTCGCCGTCTCGGCCATTGCTACCGAGAACAAGTGCAATACTGGATCAATCCAGTGCTGTAACTCTTCTCAGAGTGTAGAAGAATACAAAGCGTCCCATGTCCACGACCTACTCGGCATCGATGTTAGCAACGTCGTTGGACAAATCGGCTTCAACTGTTCCCCTATCAGTGGTGTCGGTATCGCATCGGGCTCGAGCTGGTTAGTGTTTACCTCTTTCATTTGATTGAAAAATTATCTTAAAGTAACTTTTAGCACTGCTAAGCCCCTCTGCTGCGAGGATAACAAATACAAGGGCCTTATTGTGGTGGGCTGCACTCCCATTAACATTCTTTCCTAAATGCTTGGAGTAATGTGGGATTCTAAGGGAGGACTCTGGAGAATAGAATCAGTTAATTGGTGCAATTAGTTTATGAATAATATCTTTGCGCTCTCATTGAATTTGGCGGGACAATGCTTCTTAGCAGTGAGAACAGGACTAATGTTACAATGGTGTCTAGAGTAAGTGACTTTGGATGTCAATGTCGATTACTTGACAGGCCAAGCTGAGTTGAACTGATCTTTCATGACTGATGCTAGTACTGCACATCTGAGCAAATGTCCCGTGCCTTTTCACTCACTGCCGAGTATCCCCACTTATCGAGTCTTTCGGTATGCCTGTGCCGCATCGGCATAGCTATAAGAGATTAGATTGCCATGACTTGACTAACCTTATCTACTTCTTGCCCCGACTAGGCCGAGGATATCATGGGTGGGTTTTGGTGGGGGGGTCCTGAATTTTGCTAGTCAGGTGGTTTTAATAGATACGTAACCAGACTTGGAATGACTCGGTCATCCGTTAGGAGAGGCGTGGATATTGACAAACCTTGTTAACGACAAAAGGAGACTACTACAGCGGGGGCCAGATGTGTGGGTGGCACTGGAACCGATGGCCTTGGACTTTTTCAATATCTTCCATCGAATCTGCAGTAGAATTTATGGTACTGGGGGGACCCTTATTAATATGGGTAGTTGTCAGAGTAGAGCCACATACCTTCCAGTCGTCTTTTTGACATTTGGCTGAACAATATCCTAAGGATGGATCTGAGAAATCTTGATCAGGGAGACGACGAAATGTCTCCTACTTGTCGACTTGCACTTGGAACACTGCAGTCGAGCTTCTTGAACACCGCAGTCAGCACGACAGCTCTTCTCTATCCTGTCCCCTATAGCCATGGGCCTTTCACTCTCGATCTTTGCCTCCCAATCCTCGTGGGCCAGTCTTTTTTTTGGGACGCCAGAGCAAATTCTGCCCTCCATTTGTCCAAATCTGCCGTTTGACTGTCAGCCATGCCGGTCCACTCAATCTCGGCGCGCCCCTTCCCAGTGTTCGAGGAACCAGATACTTTTGGTTATTGCACCACCATGCCCACGAACCCACATCTCAGTACCTCCCCAGTCGCCACCCCGATAGGATATGCTGATAGGGATCCAGGGGCTGGTAGGGTATGGCGACGGAGGATCCCCCCCCCTCCCCCCCGGATATAATATCGTACCCCGTGATGAATTTCCTCTCCAGTCAACGCTTTAAAACCTAACTTTATGTATAATTCGCATATTAGGATCGGAGATAACGAGACCGAGGGGTGATTTACCTCTACTATCCTACCTCGCCGTTTGGTATAGGAATCTCGGTAACCGTCCATATCTAGACTCATCCGCAATGAAAAATCGGTCGTTCCTTCCATATCAAGTAGACGCTCAATCAATTCTGGGCGTCCCACCTTGTGCAAAAGGGTGACGGCGCCGTCGGGACTAGAGATTGGATCGGATTTTGGATGCTGGCCTTCATCGTCGATGCCTGAGCGAATTATCTTTGGGTGATCTCTGAGATGATGCTGGGAGGAGTGGGGTGTCTTCGTATCGCAACTGAAATGTAGATGTGCATGTCTAGAGCAAGATATTGGCGTGTTATGTTTTATTCACTTACGACTCCGTACATTTGAGGGTGTTCTGGGGGACCAGTGCTTGACGAGAGGAAAGATTGGATGTGAACTAATATTAGGTTGCCATCAGGCAGTCACGACAATTTCCACGCATAGGAAAAGGCATGCGCAATGCGCCTGAAGTATTCTTTGGTCGGACGTCTGAGATTGATATTCAAAATGTTAGGTCCTCGTCCCCTAAAAGACTCTTGATCTTGTCAACATAAGGTTCAGCATCACCTATGTCCAGTAACATACTCACACCCACTTCATACTCGTAGGTGCTTATATGGCTGGAGCACCAAAGGACAGACCTATAGTTAGTAATTTAAGGGGGAAGAAAACAGGACTCCTAGAACCGAGCATAGTCGAGAATAGAGACGGAGCTATATCAATTCCTGCAATTTATGGTGTCAAGGATTCCCGTTAGTACGAGACTGCATACCTTCCAATTGTCTTTCTGGTATTCGACCGAATAATAGGATGGCGTTAAAATGACAGAGTGGAAGAAGGGTGCGAAATATCTCCTACTTGTTGGCTTGCACTTGAACTTCTTGTACATGACAAACTCCTCTTCTGTTTCTGGGAGTGTCCCACTTCATAATCATCTTCCCAATACTGGTGGGTTTATCACCAATTATAACGCACGCCTAACGTTGCGCTAGCTGAAATTTTGCTAGGGCCCAGAAGACATATTAGATGGTCGAGTTAGTTTCTTAGATGGATAAGCGGGGTTTCTTGAGTTTTGAGGGGGTCCCTTCGAAAAGCAAGATTATAAAACAACTGTTTAATTCATTATTTTATGCGTTGATTAGTAGGGTCAATAGAATATTTTATATACCGTGAAATGAGTCAAGCCTTCGAAATAGACATAAAGTCAACGTACAGCGCTCAAAGTCCCATTAGCGTTTCTCGCCTATTCCCCACTACCTTATACCCTCTCGTTGCTTGCCTATCTAACGTTTGCTGCTGCTTCGTCCTCACCAATTCCATCGGCACATTTTCCACTTCTACCAGTTCCTTAACGCGAAGGATTTTCCCTGCGACCTCTGGAGTGTGTGGATGATAGACTGTCTGCATGCGACGGTGGATACCGAGTGAAACGAGAGTGCCTTTCTTTTTGTCGCCCAGAGATATGGCAGACCGCCTAAGGGTAATTTTGTAATGGGTTGGTGGTGATACACTGGTTGATGGAACACCCGTCGTTGCGAGTGTGCGCGAAAGACGTTGGCTGAGGCGTATGGAGCCGCGAGCGGTGGCCCCGAACATGTACGCCGCCATGTGAAGAGTGGTGAAAGTCACGTGTCACGGTTGTGCTGGGGGTTTCCTTTTATCTCTAGACGTTTTAGATCTTGATATATCCGGCTCAAGCTGCAGTACTTTTGCCGTGGCACTGCTTTCTTTGTGATACGTGCCCTCAACAGCATCGCATTTCAAACCCTTTCATTCTCCTATTTATTCTTCAATGTCAACAAGAATGCCGGCATCTCGCACTTCAACCCGCTCAGCCACTGCACGCCGTGCCATCCACAGTGGAGAGATCGATATGACAACTATTCCTTCCCCAAATTCAGCTGAAGAGGGACCTTCGGTGTCAAAGAAAAGGAAAGATAAAAGACCTCAAGGCCGCAGACCCTTAGTTTCTCTTGGTGAAGTCATCGAAATATCTTCGGATGACGAGCCCCCCATTGCCCCGAACCCTGCATTAGTGGATCTGCGACGGCAGCTCCGGAAATTGAAGGAGGTAAAGCATCGGATTATCGCCAAGAAACGGGGGGTGACTAAGATATTTTGATGTTATAGGAACATGAGGAGTGTATACGAGATCTCATCGAGACCAAGGTCGAGCTTTCTGAAGTTCGTCAGGAAAATCTAGATTTAAAAGCCGCGCCACGAGCCGGCAAAGGGAAACTTGTACTGGTACGTGCGATCTTTGCTGTAGCGTAATCACTATTTACTCCGACTACCCCAGGACGAGTCTCAACTAGGAGACAGTGTCAATTGTGAGATATGTACAAGCCGAATGTGGTCACCACACATGTGAGCAAAAACTACGATTTGCGGATATATGTACCTAAGCAGCTAACGCCGGGTCCAGATTACCTGACTGTGGCCACACGTACTGTCAGTCATGTTTGCAGGACTGGTTCAATACCACCCTCACGCAGTACATGACCACACACCCCCAGTACAATATAAACACTCCTACCACATATATGCTTCAGATGCAGATATTGATGCAGAATCCACACTACATCCAAACCCCACAAGGCAGCGCCATGCTCGCACAAATGGTGCAAGCAGCGCCACAATATACATGTCCGACATGTCGAAAGGCCGTAATGCACCGGCCGGTAGAGGATTTCACCCTCAAGTCCCTGGTGAGGACAGTTGCGACGGCGGCAGGTGAAAGTAGCCCGGCGAGGCCGCGTGTAGTGCCACTCCCAGGCAGGGGGGAAAGACGAGCCGCTGTGAGTCCTGGTGGCCCATGGGATAAGTTTTTTCCGAGAACAGGAATATAGTTCGCTTATTTTACCACACCATTGTTGTAGATCTGTCTCTACTTTTTGATTTACTGCCATGATTGATACATCGTAATGTATTTTATCGCCTCATAGGCCTTAAACCTTATTAATCTCGGTCGCCCATCCAATTGTCATATATGCACAACAGGGTTTGTATGGATGCGGTGTGGTACATTATGGAGTGTACAAAATAAAAGAACAAGCTACATTACATGAATATATAAGGGGGTCTATGTGTGTTGAGAGGGATGAGGATGTCATTACTTTTTCTTCGCCTTCGGCTTTGGCGGAGCTTTTGTCCTCGGTTTCTTCGAGCTTGTGGTCGCTCGTGCGGGTATTGGACCTTCCACGATCTCAACCTCATCATCGCTGATCGTAATCGCAGGAGCTTTGCGTTTATTAGAGTGTCCTTTCTTCGACGACGACCCGGTAGTTGCGATACTCAAACTATCCACGTCGATCGGCTCGCCAATTGTCGAGGTTGACCGTCGACTTCCTGACCCCTGCTGTCCGGGGCTCTGCCGGATCGATGTGTTCGACCCACGAGCGGATGAACGAGAGACAACAGAGGAAGCGGGGGAACCACGAGGTGTCGATCTTCGGTCTCCTCGCACTACACCAGAATGCATGGCACTTCCGGTACTACCACTATTGCCGTCATAGTCCTCTCCCTTCAACCGCGAGATGGGGTTGCCAACCAAAAACTCAGGTTCAAGCTCCACCCTCGTTTCTCGCCAATCTCGCTTGAAGATGTTTTCCGCTGTAAGTCCGTCCTCGAAAGTGAGAAGATTACCTTCAATCCTACTATCTTGTTCGGACTCGGGGTTTTTGATGATCCCGTCGCCCGTCATACGAGCACCAAAGGTTTCGAGGGATAGAGAGCCCGAATTCTTGACTAGATATTTTATTTTCAGCCGCTCTCTCTCTTCGCGGTCTTTTTCTTCATCTTTCGGGTCTAGCGCAATAGGATCACCAAGATTCTCTATCCACTCCCATGGACGATTGATGACGGGACTGCCGTATACAAGATTTCCGGATGAATCCCGGTGTGAGTTGACTAGGTTTGTTACAGATCCAGGTGTGGGCAGGTGGGGAAGTAGCGACGTGAGTTGGGAACGGTATTCCGCTGGTAAGTCGCATGGCAGATCGCATATTGGGATATCAGGATAATTCCGAAATGGATCGAAGGCAGAGGTCTTCGATTCGGGAGGTATTTCTGGTAAATTGACAGGCATTTGTAGGTGAAAATTTCAACGAAATAGGCTAAACTCACCATCATAAAGGTAGTAGAGGGTATCAATTATCAAAGGGTACGTTACGGGGTCTAGTCTATTTGAAGCGCCACAAACCTGGGAACGAAGCATTCAGTTTTGAGACAGTAGGATATTGATGGCATTTTCTTACTAGAGCAAGTTTAAATATCGACAAGCATAACTTCTCGTTGACTTCTCTCGTCTTGGTAGTCCAGTTGTTTCGAAAACCTAGTTCGAATTGTAGAAGTCGCAAAACCAAGATTATCCTTTCGGTTGGTTGCAGATCGGCATCGTCTGGTGCATCGTTAGATGATAGGAGAGATTCCAGGAGAACGACTTTTGATTGTAATGCATCGAGAAATTCGTCTTGGATGGAAGGTTCAAGACTGGGTAGCAAAGATACATCGTCTCGTAGGGGCTGTGCTACGAAGATAAGAACACGCAAGAGTTCGCCTGCTCGCCGGAAGGACTCGAGCAGGATATCATTTACCGGAGATGACTCCAGTAACAATTCTGTTATACATTTCAGCCCATTATTGATGAACTATTGGATAGTTAATATAGGGCAGACTTCAATTAAAGCAGGGCTACCTTTCCAGCGACAGCGCTGTCAACTCCTCGCGCCATCTCTCCGACGTAATAGGCCTCTTCAGATGTCATGGAGTGATGGAAAAGCATCATGACAAGCTTGTCAAGGTTCGAATTCGTGATTTGATGACTTGACTCTTGTGAGAGTTCTCGGCCCATTTGTTTCAAAATAAGTTGTAATTGCACCATTGTTGCGGCGATTTTCCAAGGGCTAAGCAAGGACGTCACTGCTGGCCAGTCGGAGAGTTCTACACCTAGTTCTATCTTCAACGGACTCCGCAGATAATGTGAAAATGGACGCTTACCTTCTGTGATGTCACACATAAGCATACGAAGACCGGAAACAATGGGCTTGCTCAGGTGCCCGGTAGTTTCGTCTAATTGTTGCAGGGCTTGCTCGAATGCTTCGCGTATTGCATCGAGATTTCTAAAGGCTCCTTTCCGGAAGTCGCGATCTTGACAAAGTAGCTGTCGAAGAGATGTGGAATCGCTGCGGAGTTCCTTCGAGACATAGGAATTGTTTTCAACACATATCAATACAGGGATGCTTGATATGAGCAGAGGGAAATGAGGCACGCAATAGACATCTTGTCGGCGCGTGCGGATACATTGGATCTCGTGGAGATCAATTGGTGGAAGACCATCATCATTAACATCCTCCAATAGTAATAAACGTTGACATAAACTGTTGGCGGCGTGCAAAAATGTTTCGATGGCTTTGCCTTGTTGTTCGTTAGAAACAGCCGCGGCTAATTGCCAAGCGGGATAAACCAAGCCTCTCAAGATTGTCGTTGTCTTGAGGGCACCGTGAACGGAAAGATAGAGCAGAACGACCGTTAAAACATCCCAAGCATCTGGTCCAAGCGCGGCTACTTCATTTTTCCCCGGACCAAGAAACCACCGCAGGACTTCGTTGTCGAGACCCGTAGCTAGGTGTTGATCCACGTGCCATAGGAAGGCTCCGTATCGCAACGCACAAGCTCGGCGGCCAACAATATCAGAAGTCATGACTGGAACCTGACGGAGGCTCGCCACGGTGTTGTCCCAGACTTTCCAAGCCCAATCAAATGACATTCTGAATTTAATCCAGAGACTGTTGGCCAATAAAGATGGTGCATCTCCATCTGGGTCACCAGCGAGAAGGAGAATCTCGGGAAGGACATCTGGGACAGTGTTGGGGTGTTCGGTCACAGGTTGAAGGGCCTTGGAGATAGTTTAATTAGCTCGTCCTCGAGAGCTGTAAAACTACTCACCAATGTAAAAGCCGTGATATCCGCTGTTATTTGTTTGCGAGAGGCATCGTCGAGATATCTGCCGTCGTCGAATTCCAGCAGTAAAGACAACAAAGGACGGGATTGAACACCTCGAAGCTTCCATACCTGGTGAGCAGTGTCCAGGGCCGCAATGGTTTTCCCTACAGCATTCATGCAGGCCCAAATCGTCGCAAAACGATGGAGAGTATCGATGACAGCCATCAGTAAATCGACCGTGGTGGAATGTTCCAACAGACAGAGAGTCAACTGGGGTTGCGGCACATAAATAAACATCGTTGGAGGGAGTTACGGAACGTACATCTAGAATGGAGCGGAAGAGGCTCGCGTGAGTCATGAGCTCTATTGAGACGCAGTATGTTTTCAAAAGAGTTGGTTGATTAATACCCAGGCTTTGATTGTGGCTGAAGCGATTGATATCAGAGAATGTAAATACCATCCGCACATAAACTGACTTTGCGATGTGTTTTTGTAGAATTGGTAGAAGCCATTGCTTGAAGGTTCTGACTTGTTCAAAGCGTGACGACGACACTAGAGTACTGCATCCTGCTAGCAACGCAGTTGTCGAAGTTGTAGGGCTTTGGATGTCACCTGAAAGTTACCACGATTAATGACACCCAACAGTAAAGGACTACGAGGTAAAAACCTGGAAACACGTTGGGCAGCACTGCCCGTATTTCTCGTCGCATTTCACGCTCCGTTATGTCTTCCGGTGTTTCCCGGGCTCGCGCGCCATATAATGTAACCTTGCGCTGGTTGATCAATGAAGAAGTCGATTTATATAGAGGAATCCAACGAAGGAATCGTCGATGACGGGATTCGTGTTCCTGGTCGAATTTAAATTTAATAAAGACTCTGCATATAGAATTAGATGCCCAAACCTCCGAAAACGACAATCCAGGCTCTCCGCGAGCTATCAATCTTTGGATATAACTCGCATACGAAAACAATTCGTGTTTTACTAACTTCCCGAACAGAAGGGCCACCGCTCGGATGTTGTCGGGCTCGCCCGCGACCTCGGACGAATCCAACCATTCGAATAATTGGTCCTGGAGGAACTCGTCAGGCGGAGTGAAGTCCCGTCGAGTGGCACGCTCGCCTGCGTGGTCACGCCAGTTGTGTATCAGGGTCACAGCGGCGAATGGACGGTGTTCGCCGTATTGCAGTGGTGTCACAGACCAGGTTAGTAGCATGTCGAGTTTCTCGACAAAACCCGCCTCATCAATCGCTGAATTCAAGAAGAACGGAAGGGTGTTCATGTCCGTTTTTCCTGAGATGGAATTCAAAAGCTAGTGGATGCTATCGATAACCGGTCATTTTCGCGATATATATGTGGCTTACTTTGACGTCAGAAACTGCAGAGCCCAATCTTGCAGAGATACGAGCAGGTAGGGTGCGAAAAAGCATTGCCTCGTTTCTCCTCTTGATATCCATATAACTATCCAAGAGAACCTGTTGGAGCTCCCGAGAGTTCTGTTCAGTGTGCTGGTCATTTGTGTGATCCATGATATTCTCCGTTAAGACGGTGTTCAAGAGAGTCGAATGCAATGTCCACATCCGTGGACTAATGAAGGAATCTGGCAAAGCGAGGCATAGACGCTGACATGCGATGTCAGAGAACACATAAGTGGCATTCCATACCTACATACCTGCAGAAGGGTTTTCAACAGACCTTCCGTGTCACTGAGGAATTCTTGAGCAGAGGTCGAGCGGATCTTGCAAATAATAAGACTTTTTTTTAATGCTGGATCATTTGTCAACCGTACCTCGCTCAATTTGGATAGGCATGCGTCGATGAAAGGCCGAGTTAAAGCTCGGCTGCCAATCATACCATCCAGATATTCGTCAGCCAGACGAGTAATGAAACCCGCTTGTGCCAGGTTACACGTCCCCATTTGCTGGACGATCCAAATAAGGAAAGTGCGGGTGTCGACCAAACCTTCAGAATAGAAAGTGCGTAAAAGTTTGAGGCTGAAATTCCAAGTTTTTAAATGGGTCAACACCATTAGAGAAATGTACATACCAGTATGTAAAGCGAGATATCCATCGCTCTCGAGAATCCGTATCAGCCAGAACCCCCTTGAAAGTCTGTTTGATGTTTAAACCAGGGCGTGGGGCACTGGGAAGGGCAATGTCTACTAATTGCTTCTTCATATAACTAGTGACAACATTTGCCCAGTCGACGCTATATTGCATTGGATTGTATGTAGGTTTATTTCTCAATCCAGCCTAAGGAGCGATGAGAATAGGATGATAAGATGAACTTCAAGCAATCATCTCTTACAGTTTCGTTCGCACCGAAAACCCGGAGAAACCAAACAGCCCTCGATATCTCAACATTGTTTGAGTGAAGCAGGTCTAGAAGGTCGTGGCCTTTTGCTCCATGTGGGACACTTTTCCCCAGCTTATGGAGAGGAACATCAGGATTGGCCAGATCGGCGAACCAGGCCTGTCGCTTTGCATCGTTCAGGGTTACTCTTGCGGGTATGCGAAAGGTGGACGGGCTTCAAAGCGGTGTAAGTTTAGAAATTGTGGAATAAAACGTGTGCTTACGGGATGGAAGGGACGCAGTCAGCCCGTCGTATAAATATTTCATTCATCAATGCCTCGAGCCTCGACAAAGTGACGGCGGAATGTAGATCTTCGTTAATCACAGACTGAGCACTGAACGTTTCAGCCTGTGTACGTTTAGAATCAACCAGGCGCTCAAATAAACCAAGGAACTCACAGAGACTGGCTGTGGAAGAACAAACCCGGTCTTGACATTCGTTTCAGATAGGACATCTTCATCCTGTCCAGGGCGTGGAGGGTAGAATCCGGAATACCCTAGAGAGTATGTCAAGATATGTGGCTGGATTTTTAGACGACAAGTATACCTAGGTCAGCGGTTCCGTGAGCCTTGGGGAGCCATGAAGGTGGGTGGGATTCGTAGATGGGCAAAGCCTGGGTGTCATCCTTGCGTTCTCGCATCGAAGCTTATAGCGCAGGAATAACATGCGTTTGGGGAGTATTACGAATGTAGAATCATAGCCAAGGCTAGATTACGGTATGTAAGATGCAAAGGTGCCAGTAATCGGACTTGGTCCCAACTCCGTGCCACCGAGTTCAGTCCTAAAATAGGACGGACGGATATCAACAGGAACAACCAACGCGTCGCGTGTCGCCGATAAGCTGTGAATTAGTTTCATCTAAGTACACATGCGTCAATCCGTGGCCGCCAGCAGGGCTTCTCACGGAGCCTCACTCCACTCGCAGGCAAATTCTGCTGCGGCGGCCGCCAAACTTCTCGAAAAGAAAAAAGAATTTGATGCAGTATCGGCGCTTGAGAGAGCAAGCGCACTGTATCTCGAGCGGATAGAAGGACTGGGCGAAGACTGCGACATAATGGCTGATGCAGGGCACGGTAGGCGGGCTTGAATACTCTTTTAAACAATATATTGACGTTATCAGCTCATGGACAGGTCCTCGAACAATGGCCAAAGATGTTCCAGATTTTGAGTATGTTTTGTAAGTGCCGATCACTGTACATAGACCCATCAGAATGACCGGACAGATTGCGTGTAGTGGCTTCTCGGGAACAACCTGAGGGCAACACCGATGCTGTAGAATCATCCAAACCAGCAAGCTTCGAGGGACAAAGACTAGTCCGCATTCCCATCGAAGATCTGCAACAAGCATCCTCCGAATCAAAATAAGACAGTGTGAAATATGGAATATATATTCCTTTGTATGTATTACCATGCGTCGATTGGGTATAGATGGTATAAGTATATAATGAATTGTCCGAGTACTGCGCACACTATGTATCATGACCCCCATGCCATTCTTCATCGGGTGGATTCCTCGTTACTTCAACAATGCCCTTCTCATCCATCACCGCTCCCAGATCACTTGCATCAACGCCGGCCGCCTTCAGATCGTTCGCCAACAATTCACTCAATCCTAATTGGTCACGAGGCAGCCAAATCCAGGCCTGTTCCACATATGTTGATGGATGATCGAATGCATGTTCATCAAAGTCGTCCTCATCGTCGTCATCATCCGAAAGATCAACACCGGCTGGAGCTGCTGGATCAAACACAGGGACCTTTGGTTTGCTAGGAGTCTTTGAAGCCTTCGACGCTTTGGATGCCTTGGATTTTTTAGATGCGTTGGAAGTTGCGGAAACTGCGCGGAATAATGCAGGAGCTCCCATCAACATGGCTCCTGTTGTGTCTGCCTGGGGTTTCTGGTCTTTATTTGCCTTCTTATTCATCAACTTCTGTTTCTCCTTCGCCAATTCATCCTCGGAATCGGAATCTTGTCCATCGCCTTTGACCTTGGCTTTTATGGTGTCAAGTTTTTCGTCTAGCTTTTTCGTTGTCATTTTGATCCTCTTTCGGACACTCCGAATTTCTGTCAAGATAAAGTTAGAAGTGGCGCGGAGGCGTCATTATAAGCTGGACTTACGATCCCTGCTAAACAAATCAATCTCTTCCTCTATTTCCGTGATTCCAGCAGCCCTTTGCTTTTGTCGCTCGTATCTCTTGGCCATCTTCTTTGTTGCAAGAGACATAGGAAGATATTCCGTAATTGCTAAGAGTGGGAATCATGAATGGACATAGGTAATATAGTGAACTGGAGGGTGGCTTACGATCAAAACTATGGTTGAGGAGCATCTGCGCTGAGAGGGTGATGGCGACGAGAACAAGCATGAGTATCCCCTCTATGAGAGACGAGACACCGACACTCTGAACTTTGAGGAAAAATAGGCAGGCGAGACAGACTTGTTCGATGTACAAGCCAACAACTATATATCAATATTTTGTTGAGTCATGAAACCTGCGGTAAGAAAGAGGTATAGGCACATACAAAGATTTGAAACGGCCATTGGGAAGTAAAGCCCACCGGTTTCTCTTTCGTCAGGTTGATCAAACACCTGTGTGAGCACTTGGGTAGTGGTTGTCAGGAATAAGTACAATTGTAGAGGGGAGCCCACCCACAGAATTTCCATGCCAAATAAAACATGATGAAACCTGTGTGCACAATCAACAAATTATAAGCACAGAATCAAGACCTCGACGACGAACTGAGTAAGGCAAGGAGGTTGATGAGAGGAGACAAGACACTGTAAGCAAATGCTATAGTTGCGAGTAGCGATAGCCTTGGGAGGATAATTCCAAAATCAGCCTATTCGAGGATTAGCAAATATATCCAGGCAATAATACTACTCCATCCAAACTGACCGAAGGCATCAAAAAAGTAACCTGCCAAAGGGTCAGCCACGAAAACAAAGAAAACGATGTGGAAACACACCCCATAGGCTTGACGAGGAGTACGCCCAAGGAACCATTTGCGTATGAAATGGAGAACAAGAGGGACCAGCTGAAGTAGTGCCCCGCCTGCTCCCGCAAAGCCTTGGGTGACTGGGAAACATTTAGCCATGGATAGTTTGAATCGGACAATCGCTTACCCATGTAGGTTAGGAAAAATACGGAGGCACCAGGAAGTTGGCTAGCAAGTTCCTGAACCGTTTGAGTTGGATTCTCGATGATCTGGATGGCGAATGAATCCACTATTTCCTTGGCATATCGAGAAAGATGGAAGACTAACCCCTTGGATGGCTTGTGTACAGAGTCAGATGAATATAATCAGATGTAGGTATGAGATAGAGGCTAACCTTTGGTTATACCAGAACTCAAAGTTACGATAAGGAAACCGTGTCTACGATGAGGCTAGGATCAATACATCAGGCGTGGAGAAAAAGCCTTCTTACATGAGAAGGAAAAGGAAAAATCGTCGGTAAACGCTGACAGAAATGAGTGAATATCTCGGGATACATTCGTACCACGCGAAGCCTGAGTTACAGGGATATCAGTAATTCCTACAAAAATAGGAATGGTTGAGATATACACACCTCTGAGAATCAGTGGAAGAAGGGCAAAGAGTATGGCTAGAAGAGCCGGAGGAAGGACACCTTGGATGATACCCGGAACGGGACTTGGGGCTTATAGACATACTCAGATACTCCATTTACAACCAAAGTAAAGCCCACCTACCATCGCATACCCATTGCAACCAACTGTAGAACAGTTTAGGAAATTATATCAACAAACTATCTTGCTTGACTCACGGAAGTTTGACGCATAAATCGTCAAGGTTACTCAGGGTTCCAATAAAAGCCACAGGGAATGCCCAGGCAATGATAAGGCCACCGGTTGCAAGCCACGAGATCACGTAGCGAGAACGCATTTCAAGAGCTCCATCATCCAGATTCTGCCATACAATGTCCTTAGGATTTGCTTCCATCCATTTGTTGTACATCATCATCGGCTGGGAGAAGATTGATAAACCATTTCTTACATGCTGAGTAGATACACCCACCTCATGGTAGCTAACACATTGAGCGAGTACGTGTGCACCCATTTGAAGATTGCATCTAATAAAAGCGCTACCCAAGAACTTGCCCTCGACTACGTTTGTTCGACCTTCCTTGATACTCGCATTTAATCGTGCAATCTCGACCTTGTGAAAGTGAGTCAATCCCCAAATCCGTTTAGTAAATGGAGGTCTTACTGACCTTACACCATTCGATTGTATCAACTTTCGGCCCGATGAGACCCAGTAAACCGGTTCTGTGTTTTGGCCTGCTGGCCGGTGGAACTAGCTCATCCAAAAACTCACGCGATGCGGGAGGAACCGCCAGTGCCCCGTCGTTCGCATTGCTCTCCTCATCTTTGGGTTTATTCTTTTGCATTTTTCGATGAGCCTTGGTTCGCTTACGCCAAGCTTTTGTGGCCTGTGCGAGTAGCTCAGCTTCGGCTGCCTCGAGTTTGGTGCATGCGTTTTGTCTTTCTTCAAATAGTTCGTTTAAAGCAGAAGTGTCTCGCAGGATCCAAACCTTGTCAACGCCACCAGGGGTGAAGCTGGCAAATGTACGGAGATCGTGCTCGTTGGCGAGTTCCTCGGGGACGGATGTGATCAGGACTGTGCGTGCCTGTGCAAGTCGAGAATGTGATTTGCTGATTAGGAACTGGTGCCTCATGTGTATGAAGTGTAGCATTTCGCGACGTATCATATAGATAACAAAGACTGCCAGAAGAGTCAGTCCCCGACCAATCAACCCAAAGGGATCAAGACAGACATGTAAGAATGTACACAATGACGATGTGGGCCGAGAATCGGGGTTGATCTTGAGGTTCGATGATACTGAAAGGATCAGTCAATGGTTTATATACATATATAGATGACATACTTGGTCCATGAGATCCGCTCCAACCCAGAATGAGGACTCTGCACATTAATTGCAATGGCGGGAATGATCACGGCGAAGGTTAAGATTGTGAATACAAGAAATATCCATATTAGCATCTTGAGGAAACGTAAAAACATGTATCTGTATCGTGTATCTTCAGAGGTACGTTTACTGTATACGAGACAGGGGAACTGACGCGTCTAGACCATTCTTGTGTATCTAGGAAATACCGGGGTGAACAGGTTGCAGCCGTTGATGTTCGAGGGCAGGCACTTACAATATCTTGAGGCGGGGAAAGCAATAAGGCAGGCAGCCACTTCCAGAGACCAGCCGGTAACTCCTGCGCCCGTTTACTACAAGCAGGCTAATGAGTAGATCCATGAGCCTAGCACAAGAGACTTACTCAGGCGGTGGCAGATAAGTTCGAGGGCTGTATACCCTCCATAGTCTTTGCTTTAAGATAAGAAAGGCCGCAACTTCAACAACAAGCAGACCAGCGTTAGCGACAAGAGCGGTCAGGAAAGTCCTGCTAGTATTGCTATTTCCATTTAATGCCTTTTCAGGCGTGAGCGACATGCTCTTTACCGATGCACGGATGTCGAAGAAGATGGGTGTTCAATGAGAATGTTGAAAAACGTTATTCATTCCGTCTGTCGGATGTCAGCCGTGAGGCACACGACGGCGATGCGTGATGTGATTTGTGTGAATGAATTTCTGCGAGCCAATGGTGTTGCTATGCCAAGTCTTTTTATCAAATTACGTCATTGAGAGCGTTTAGGGGACAAAGCTCCAAGAGGCTCCTATGGAGGGTATAAGTAGATATTCATATGCGTAGGAGGGTATACAGCTATGATGAAATGCTGTGTGTAGACCAAAAGTTTATGAAAGATATATGTATACAGACCGGACCGTCGATCCGAACACTCGATCATGACTTTCCCGCATTCTTTTTCTGTTCCTTTAATAATGCAATCCGCTATAGCTATCTTAGATGAATCCAACAGCGAACATAAAGAGAACACACCTGTTTTCTCTCCTCCTTCCGACGTGCCATTTCTGCGGCTTTCTCTTCCTTTGTCATCCCAGATAAACTAGAAGTGACGGGTGTAGGCGATAACTTCTTTGCTGTACCATCATCCCAACTAGACTCTTGTTCGTCCCAGCCTACTAGATCAAGAGGTGGAGGCGAGGATATGGGAGTAGCGCTTCGACTTGGCACATTCGAAGATGTACCGCGTCTTCCTGCACTTATGCGGGGGGGTGACCGACCATTCGAAACACTATTAAGTCCTAGACCCACTCCTTTGACAGGTTGCGGTTCTATAATTTTTGGTGGAGGAGCGCTCTCAAAGGCACCTAAACAAGGAAAATAAGTTTCGTGTCACCTTAACATCCTACCACTCACTCCAATCATCCGCATCTGCATTGACATCAATGAGGTCGTCGTTTCCCCAGGGGTTGCTTTCTCCCTCATTCGTCGCGATCTCGTCAGCAAGTTGCTCCGCTAGAACAGCTGCAGCCGTACTTGATGGAACTTTGTGTGCGCCAAGTTGCATACCCCTTGTTCTTGATGTTGATTGGAATGCAGGAGAGGCTAACGGTGATGATGCTGCGGACATGGTTTTTGGGACAGAGAGCATGGGTTTGGACCCCAAATTTTCAACATTATTGTCAAATGGAAATCCACCAGGTGGCAGTGGAGCTGAGGTAGGACGTTCAACAGGCGGTACACCGGAGCCCATGCCAATGGCGCTTTGCAGATCTGATGTAGCAAGCTAGGGGGTCGTCATGAGTTATCAACTAGGGCTGCGATTAGAAGTTCAAGTCTTGCCTTCTTTCCCAGTGAAGAAATTGCCCAACCCGCGAGAGCTCCTGCAGCCCCTGCAGCAGAGTTCACCAGGGTGGCCTGTTCAGGTATGGAGATCCCATTTGTATCGGTGGAGTCTGACAAAGCTGTTTCGGGCTAGAAAGAAATGTCTCTATGAGTGACTTTTTTGGCGGCCGAATCCTCCTACCATTGTGGACGCGTGAGCTTCCAATTTTTTGACGAAGAGTTCTACTGCTTTAAAAGCTTGGTCTCTTACCAGTCTAATCAAAAATAGACTGCGGTTAGCACACCAGGAGATATGGCGAGAGAAAATATCGACTTTTCTTTGTCTATCATGGCAAAAGCTATATTTGGGATAACTTTCTGTGCAAGGTCTTCAATTTCGAAACAATCTATGGTTGCCATGAATGCCATGAGCCCTGCCACTCGGGCATGTACAAAAGGATCCTTCAAAGCGCGCGAAAAAGCCGGGACCAGAACCTTCCGTTTAGTGTGGTATCCCAAGGACGGACCGAGGCGACCAATAAGTATGCATGTATTTGTTCGAATTGACGCCTCTGGGTCTGTCTGCATCTTAGCCAGGTACCGCAACAGGTCATTGTTTAGAATACGGTCGCTAAACTGAGTAGGGAAAATTCAAATTATTAATCACAGATGAACGATAGAAACGATAGAAGCCTTACCTTGGGTGCAAGAAGGATGATAGATTTTGTTGTCGCTTCACGAATGACCGCAATGGTATCTGAAAATCCGGTTTGCTGGTAGCAAGTGCATCAGCTATTTATGAAGACATCATAAATTCTAGTACCCTTGCTCACCAGATGAGGAAATATCTTATCGCTGACGGTTTTCTTGTCAAGTCGATCAACATATTCGGCGAGATGATCTAGAAGAGCCATACGGGTCCCGCGATCTGGACTGGCATATAGTTTGATGAGGGGCGCTAAAACAACATTTGGATACTCTTCTGGTGACACGTTGGCACCAAATCGTAGAACAAGAGGCAAAATAGCAGCGGCTGAGGCTCCACCAAATTCCAATGCTGATACCAATGAGGGGAGTACGCGGTGGGACGTGAATTCCGGCGGGAATGACGAAGCCGATTCTTTAAGAGTTCTGGAGGCGACTTCAGACTAGAAAAGTTCTATTTTTTTGTTCGGGATGCTCACCGAAGAAGGCTATTTTTCTCTGCCTCATTACTTAGAGAAAAATTGTCTAGCCCGAGGCATACTTTTACCAATCGATTAGTAGCAAAGAAGCCCGTCTCTGACATGCCGACATCAAGAAAGACTTTTGGTGTTAGTCTAGCTTTAGGGTTGGGGTTGAGCAACTTTTTAAATGAAGGAAAAACTGATTGGGGAATGGATCCACGAGAAGCGGCGGATGGTGGCGGATGTGGCGGCTGGGCAGTGGCAGGCTCAGGATGGGAGGGATTGAAAACTGCATGTAAGAGGAGTCCAAGGGCATATGCATCCGCTACTGCTGGGTCATGTCTACACGATATAGATCAGAATACGGAGATGGCTGGCGTCGGCTTGCATGCTCACTCCTTTAATGCAGACCAGCCACCCTTCCTGACTTCAGGAGATGACCAAGACGACGAACTGGGGTATAATCCTCCCAATGTCTGAAAGAAGTCAGTCTCTTGAGATATAGGTGAAAATTTTGTGACCCCTTACATATAAGATCGGTGAATCTTCCTTTGTATTACTGAGTAGCTCAAATCCACCTAGTTTCCATTCGCCAGAGGGAGATATGAATATTGCATTTACGCAAATTTTTCCATGTGTCGAGAAGCATGAATCATTCAAAAATGCCAAGGCTACCTAGAGGGTGTGTTTACACAACATTGCAGGACGAGAAAGCGTATTGGCAGACCGAGATCCGATGTAAACCCCATAATAGCCAATCTTCTTTCTCTTTAGGATCGCGCGATGACCAGGTTTGTAATGTACTTTGAAGAGGCCGTACGCGTTCAGTCATGATATACACGTTCGTGTCAGTTTCTACTGCATCCATGAACTTGAGGACATCTGGATGTCGAGTTGTCCTGAGCTTTCGGAGTGCATTGCTCGATAGGGCCTTCAAATTCTTCTTTGCAGGATCACTAAAATCGTACTCAAAGATTGATACCGGACTGCCATCATCCTGGGCGAAGAGATGTTGATAGGAGAGTTTTTGAAGGCAGAGTGATAACCTACTCGTTTGGTGCTATCATAAAGGTTGCATATCCCGTCTAGTGTCGTGATCTTCGTTCCAAGAGAAAAAGGAAGGTTTAGTCCCGATTTTTGTACTAGACTTGATACAGCAGCCGAACCAAGCGTCCTCAAGTAATCCATCTAGTAAGTAGGTTCTGACCTTAAGCTTCCGGAGAGTCAGACCCTTCGTCAGAGTGGCAGTGCTGCGGTGCCTGAATTCTGTCGGACTCAAACGGCCACTTCCCTGAATCTTTCTTGTTCGACACACCATACCTATAGGCCTCAATAGCGTGGCCAAGGCGCTCAAGAGTTGATGATAGTCTGTCCGACTGATTCTTAGGTCCAGAACCACCTTTCTCGCGTCGACCATCCTTCCATGCTACAACAAGATATCCAAAACGCCTCTATGACTGTCGACATCATTGGTTCCAGTGAGGGTCGTGTCGTACCAACCAACGGCTCGCATTCTAATGGCTTTCATGAACCTTCGCTGGAGGAGCTAGAACGCGAACTACCAATGGTGTACGATGGCCAGGTGCCTCTTGGTGACTTGCTTTCGCGGGTGATGCAGTCGATATATGCAGAGCTGTCGGAGTTGGCGGAAACGTGAGCCCACGAAGGAGAACCTTAAGAGCATATTGATAGCTAAAACTAATCACAATTAGCATGCCAAACATGTCAGACAGTGCTCGGAAGAGGACCCTGGCTGATTGGGTGGTCAAAACGAAAAAGCAGGCCGTCAAGCTCTACGCAGTAGCGAAGTGGGCACGAGACGCAGACACCGTGCAGAAATGCATGGTTCGTTGATTTCACGATACCTCATCCATGTTCCTTGACTCAAGTCCACCCGTGCCAGAATATCACCGCCTTCCTCATGACCCAAAACCAACAGTTTGAAGGAGCCATGGCGGGTCTTAAATATGCGAAGGAAAGCTTAGATCCCGCAAGGTTTGGCATGGACCTTCTTTAGGGCGTTGGCGCTCACAAAACAAGATCTCTAGGCTTCGAAATCACGATCTCCTCACATCATTGGATGTTTTGACGACTGGATCCTATCTGAGGCTTCCTACATGTATAAAGGTCTTCACATTCTGTCTTGAGATCGGAATGCATTCTTATGATGTATGGCAGAAAAGGGTCATTCCTCCCACTCCATTAACGGATCAAGAAGTTGCAAAGACCCTCACAGATGTCGAAGACATGATCAGATATCGACTGCGTATGATGGAGATAATCCCGGTTGAGATGTCGCAACATCGTATTGGTATTGTTAGTTCTACCAAAGTTAAGGATTCTCTTTGATCTGTCTTTCCAGCTAACGGCCGAGTCTATTTCACCGCTCCGAAACTCTTCGAAACATCTCTTTGCCTTCGGGGTGCGCTCAAGGATGAGGGGTGGTTTTTCGTCCATGTTGAATTTCTAATAAATATCGGTGGAGACTTGACTGGACTACAAGGTCCCTGGTTTTCTCCCCGAAAAAATCTATCTACTTACATCAGTCATAGATTTTCCTAGGATACCGATGGGTGTGATGAAGCACCACATTATGGACGAAGCAAATGCCCGACTAGATTTCTTTTTGCCGTTGCCCGAAGAACCACCGGCACCTCCACCCGGTATTGAGATACCACCAAGACCACAATTGCCAGCTGGTGTCGTCGATACACCTCTTGTGCGCGTTTTCAATTTTCTTCGTATGTCACTTGGCGTATCACCAGATTCCCACTAATCGACAATTTCCAGAGATGATGTCGTTGTCCTATCAACTCGAGATCTTGTGGTATCAAGTTAGCCACACTTTCTATGCTTAGGATTTGTCTAACAATCCTTTCAGGCTGAGCGCATGCGATCACTAGGATGGGCAGACTACCTTACAGTAAGGATGAGTCCTAATCGTAAGGTCATGACGGTCTCCTATTGGATGTATGGGTTCAGCTGTATCTTAATTAATTCCACCCATTGAAATATCTGTTCTAGTAGGCCAGCAACGCCACCACAGCTTGCAGGTCATCAGCGACCAAAGCTACCTGGCCTGGGTGGAACTCTCACAATTTCTATTATTGAGGCTCATGCGCCGGCGCAAGTTGGTCCAGGACCTGCACGATCTTCAAAGGCAAGAGTCATTGCAAGATTACAACAAAAATCTAAGCTTGGTAATGCGACACCATCTGATGAGGTAGAAGGTCTGCGCTTCGAGATCCGTTGGGAACCCACCAAGTTCACTCTGGGAGTGATTATCCCAGAAGAGGACTCCATTCTAGGGGAAGACGTTCTGTGTATAGTAAGCCGGATGCCTATGATGATGTTGATTGTTCTAACCCTACTGGCAGAATTCTGATAATTTGGACTTTGAGACACTATTGCGCACTGTCATTGAGAGACACGGGCTAGCCATCCTCAAGACGTTCCAGCGTCAACTTCAACACGGACCAACGAGAAATGTATTTTCGCCCACAGGGATTGTGACTTTGATCAAAGATGGTTTGTTACTCATCATTGTGTTCATGAGGTTACGACCATTAATATCTGCACAGCGGGCGTTCACGCATTACGCGTTCACTTATGTGCGGATGAGATAGTTATTATTACGATAGACTCAAGAACAGGCCGCATGAACCTTCGAGATACAGGGGACCTCGCAGCAGCTGGCCGTGGGCCTCGTTTCGCCGCAATTTCTGAGAGGCTCAATGAGAATCCAACCATTCTCCAAGATGCCTTGTTCCGGTTGAGGCTCCATGTAAGCTATCCTCTTTCTGTGGAAACTTTAATAACAATCTTGCACGCCAGACTATCACGGACCTCGCAGAGCAGAAGGCGAACTACCTTGGTTTACAAAGCTTCCGGCGACGTAACTTCTCGCAAGAGGGTTTGTCTTTTGCTCCTTGATACTTTACGAGACTTCACTAATGAGTATTATATCAAATCACAAAGAACTGGCCAAGCTAGGATCTTCGACGCGTGGCACCCTTTATATTCAACTCTCCAACTTCCCAACTCATTATCTCGTTCTCGTCATTACGGACGACTATTTCCGGTATGCACTTATCACGACAAGGCTTCTGTCGGAATCGATGTTCTCCAATATGGTTATGGAAGACATTGCCTGGTTGGACTTCGGCCGAATACATGGAGAGGATATCATGATCACGGCACATCCGGGCCGCTCAGATGTAAGGATTGGAACCAAACGGAAGCGGGACAGCGATGATAACTATGGTGCGGAGGCCGGGATTAGTGAAAGCGAATCACCTGGGTGAGTGATTTTGGGAACCTTTCATCCGTCTCCCGGCTCACCACGGGAAGGCACGCAAGTTTTAATCTTGAGACTCAGGTGTTGCGGGAGCTATACAGCTATTGTTGGTGAGTTGGATAACGCAAACATCCAAACCTTCCATTAAATTTCATGTCCCAGTGCACGGGTTGCATACATGAACGTTGAACGACAGTTCAAGCTTCGCGGCATTCCGTTTACCCATGTGAATCCCACAAGTGGTGCTCCTGTTACAATGGAATTAGCCCATATTCAGTCGTCACTGGCCCGTTCTGTGCCCGCGCTCTGTGTTCAGTCCAAACACATCCTATCAGGGGCCCCCGCTGCAGAAGCCGCGATGCCAAATATTCGCGTGATACCACTCAATTGGTGGTCGGAGAAGAACGCTCAGGTTAGTAGTGCCTGTTATAACACTATATACGTGGGCTGAATCGTGGAGATAGGTTGTTACTTCTGTCAAACTAAAATACGTTCAGCAACCGATGGGGAAAACGGCTGGCACGAGCGCCATCATTCGACCGTCAAAACGCATCATATATGATACCACAGAAGCGGTCGTCTCATTTCTTTCCGAAAACGTTAACACGTGTGTTGATGAGTTTTTGGAAGAATGGGCTCGGGTATCGAAGATGGTGGTTATCGCCAGAGAAGGTAAAGCATCTAAAAAATTTCACCTGACAGGAGTATTTTAAGTCGTGTGCTAAATTTAGTTGCGCAAATGGCTAAAGAAAGTAGTTGGCAGGATGTTCGCTTGCTGTCTTTCGATCTGCAGACTGTGGAGTTTGCATATGCCATGGTAAACTTCCTTTCCCGGCCACTCTTCTCCACGTAACTCAACATGGTGTTTTTCAGGACTACACCGTCTCAATATCCTGCGAAGACCAGCTCTCACCGACTGGTGGTAATTTCGACCTCCGTTTCTCGCGCTGTCGTATGGAAGACCGGGATGGGGACGAAAGTATGGATACGGATACATTCAATCCTCACGATGATGCGGAGCCTTTCTTGCGGAACATTCTGCGACACGGACATGGGCGTCTAGCACCATCTCTTCACCGATTGGTCACCCTCCTGCGCGATACGCTGCCAATAGTCACTCAGCTTGAGGAGATTCGGAGGCGGAGCGAACAGGAAGGTCAGAGTGTCGATACTTATGCGAAAGCTGCTGGTTGGTACAGACTGTTATACGGGGACCTACGGTTCGTTTTATTCCTCTTCCTCTCACAAACGTTGTCGATCGAAAGTTCACTTGACACAGACATGCTCTGGACTTCCGGTTACTGACTGACCAGCGTGTGGCTATCCTCGACGGATCCCATCTACTCTTTGATGTATCATCATCTGGCTCATCTACTACCACGACGAAACATGAGACGGCTGATGATTCACTAGGTCTTCAGCCCATACCTCAACTCAAAACTATCGTGACCGAGGTCGTCCAGGCCGGTTTCACGTCCGGCGAAATCGCCCGGGGTAAGATCGCCGTGGTGGATGTCGGCGTAGTCTGCGACGTTACAGCCGTGTCATACCTCGGCAAAGCCATCCATGTGAGGGTGTCTCAACTGCTCTCAAAACCCTGAATGTTGCTAGTACATCACCCATTGCTGTGAGATTTATTAATAATGTACATCGTATGAATCTGTACACCCCCTGCACTGTACATATTAGTCAGAAAGTTCTATCACTTTCGTTGGTCGAGATGTGTGCTTCGCTGAGG
>CEMJ01390789.1:0-19682 GCA_900068955.1 Clitocybe nebularis | reverse complement strand
AGGTCTCCAGTTCGATCCTGGATTGAACCATTTTTTGTGAAAGACAAGAAGTATTGTACGACGCGGGAGACGCTCTAAGCAGCCTTGGATCCTAACCATTGTATGTTCTCTACCATGATACTATTATATCTTGGACGATGACCGAGACCCGGAGAATCGCGCGTGAGCCTGGGAGCTGGGGCTTAGTTAACCGGCGCGATGGTAAATTCAAGAGTTGAGATCGATAAGCCGAAAAGAAAGAAATCTACAACCCAGCGCGCGCCCGCCATTACCCTGTATCATTAAGTCGTAGTTAAACAAGTCCATATCAAGTGGTGGTGGGGTATGTATAAGTAGAGAATAAATCCTGGGTCATGGCAGCCCTGTCCGAGAAGGTATCCGTGGATCCGTCGACCCAGGGCGGCTGGGGATGGGGGAGTGGCTATGGCTTCGAGACCCGCTCTGCCTAGCCATAGGCGACCCCTTCTGCAGACGCGTCCGCTCGTCTACATCTAGCACATCGTCATCGTCGGACTCCTCTTCCTCTCGTAGGCGCTGGAGCCCCACGCTCTCGCCGGCCCCGGGTTCGTCGTGCTCTTCAAATGCGTTAAACAGCGTTGAGGTTTGCGTTCTATAAATCGAGCTTCTCCTCCCGTGCCCGTGTGGCGATGGCACGGGCCCGATGCGTGCGTCACTGGGGTTGGCCCAGCCGTCTAGTGACATCCGGCCTTGCAAGCTGAGTCGAGGATTCATCAGACCGCCTTCTAGGGCCGAGTGGTGTCCGTTTTGATCGAGTGGGGGCTCTGGTGCGCGGGATATGTTGAGGAGGTGAACGCCAAGAAAGGTGACGACAAATCCGGTGAGTAGGGATACGGTGTTGGTGGCGTCGGTTGTGTTGAAACCCTGGAAGAGGATAAGGGAGGCCACGGCGGTGGCGGTGGAGAAGCCAACATAGTACATGGGGTTCACACTGTCGTATCCATGTGAGCATGACAACGTAGAAGGAGAGCTGATAATACGCACACATTGGTGGAAAAGGTGTCTAGTGCCTTATTAAAATAGTTCATTTGAACTAGGATACAGAGCGCTACGATAATGCCGAAGACGTAAGTGCTTGGATGCGAAAATTGGTTTTTCCCGCCAAATGTTAGCTTTACAGCCACACCAAAGCCCTTAATGGCCATGACAGAGATGGAGCCCACGAGAGAGCAGATGGAAATATAAACGACGGGGTTTGATCGCCCATGTTTTGGCGCAACGGCGTATATCATGACCAAGGTAAAGACGAGAACCGTTAGACAATACAAGAGGAACCCTGTCACAAGATTGAGAAAATCGCAATGGTATAGATATGAGTTCGGCGCGGACCTGGTCGTAGGGCATAGCTCAGAATTTCGTCCACAGTTTCCACCGGTTTGTCCTCCGGGGCATGGAGGACGATGATCAAAGACCCAATTAAGCATAATGTACATCCGAGTCGTCCAAGATGACCCAGTTCTTCATTAAGTAGAAATGATGCTAGTACTGCTCTGTTGTCATGGATTGAGTTGTGAGGTTATTTATACAAAAAGTCATCCCACTCACCCAATTAGAACGCTCAAAGCCCCCAGCGGTGTCACCAATATTGGAGGTGCGAACGTATATGCTGCAAAGTTGGCAACTGTTGAATGGGATTAGACAAGCAGGTTTGAGGCTTTCATGAACCATAATCACTTTCTCCCAAAACCACTGCAAACGAAAATTCAAGATCCGTGATGAATGAAAGAATACACCATCAAAGACGTACAAGTCGTTATTCCAGCCCACCAGATAGGATTGCGAAGATACGAAAGGTTCTCAGATGCCGATTGAGCACCGTATGCTGAGTTCCGCGCAGCAGCATCGTTGAGACCCTGATTGGAAAAGGAAAAAAAAACAATGTCAGCAGGTGTGACACGACAAGAGAATCGATGTACCTTTTTAGTGATAATGAAGCTTGTTCCGATGGCTATTGAGCTGGAGACTGCGAGTGCAAGTCCTATATATTTGTCCTCGACCATGGCGAGAGTTTGAGTTGTCGGGGGTCCAGGCGATTGAGGGCCACAGGCCGGGGAAGTTGGAGATTGTAGGACCTAAAGATGCGGTACAAGGAGGCAGGGGGGGCCTTGGCGGCTATTTCGTGGCAATATTGGAGCACGTGGTCCCTTGTTTGTACACCTGCGGACTGCGCCAATCCCCACCCCCGCTCCGACTTCCGGCCTTTGTTCAAAAATCAAAACATATCATTATGCCTTGCGGCGTATGTACGAGGGTATCTACATGTGTGCTATCCACGGGCTATTCAAGAAGAAAATACTATGAAGACTGGCTGGTGAGTAAACACCAAATTTATAATGTCTTGAATCCATAAATAATAGTGATAGGTATAAATGATATGGTTCGAACCCCTATGGGCATCGAAAGGGTCAATGAATCGGTCTTCGGAGTAGAGGTGGTCATGACGCGGAATTAATGCAAGATGTGCTAAGAAGAGGGAAGCGGAATCGCAAGCTGGATACAGACTGAGGGGGGCGATGTGCAAGTGTACAGGATGAGATGGGTGGCTGAACGGTGGTTCGAGGCTATATGCTGGGGTTAGTGATATTTGACAAGACAATACTAATATTTTCTTGCAGCTTGAGGATAGTTCTAAAAATATTTTGCTGAGTGGCGGGTGGTAAAGTTTCAACTCATCGGACTGGAATATCTTGTTCGTTGGATTGTGCGGGGGGCTCGCAGGGTATCTTCAAGGTAAGGATGCCATCTTCCATCGATGCATCAACATCTTCACGCTGACAATAGAGACCAGGAGAACAATCAAAAAAGACAAACCCAGGGAGCGCCTGATAAAAAGCGCACTTTGATATCTGAAGGAACAGGAATAGTTCTCTTGAACTCGCCAAACATCCTCTCTCTTACGGTGAGCTCTCCCCCAGCTCCTGCGTCTGACGATATGGAAGACAACGGAAATACTGGAGACGTTTGCCCTGAGACGGTAATCTGCCTCACACCATTGTAATAGCATGTCGAGAGCGTCACTCTCAAGTCTGCTTTTTTTACACCAGGCAATTCGAACATGGCAGTTAAAACCTTGGACTCCGGATCATAATTGGTATCTGTTCGAATAATGAACGGACGCCTGGCTGGTCTTGAAAGAGCTGGCGGAAGTCTCCCATCCTGCACCATCATCGGAGAACTAAGGGGGAAATGGACTTCGCAAAGCGGCTGCCAAGTAGAAATCGAGACGCACCTAGTGGCGGAAACAATACTTCCAAGCCGGAGGCTGGGAGCATTCGTAGGCGAAGGTACGATAGGCGAATGCATAGCAGAGGAAGAAGAGGTTCCACTGGCAAACCTAAGCCTTGTTTCGCGTGGTTTCGCTGTCCCTGGAGTCCCAGATGTGCTTGCAGGTCGAATATTATATGGGTGAGACTGCGGATGTTGCCGCTGTGGTCTTACAGCCAAACCTAAAGCGCCTGACGATGCACTGGTATCAACTTGCAGGCGCCTAGATTCGCTCTCGCTTTGACGTTCTCGCCCTCTCTCAAGTCCGAGTCTTTGCACGGGGTGATGAAGGCGCACTGGGGCATCATCATGGGCAGAATGTTGACTAGGAACAATGTGGGACGGTTCTTCAAGCTGAATCGTTTGATATTGGGGGAGGGGCGGTGTCACGTTTGAGGGTTGTTGGTCAGGCTGATTCTGATGTTGTTGCTGTTGCTGTTGCTGCTGTTGTTGGGACTGTTCTTCATTCTCAACTGTTTCCCACTGAGGAAACGCGAGCGGCGTAGATGGTGTTGAGAAATTTTCACCTGGGAATTGACCATAAGGGTATGACATGTCGGGAAACATGCAAGATCCCCGCCACATCGCCAGCTTATATAGGATGGCACCACTCCGAGTCATTTGGTTCCGCTTCCGTCGAACAATGGCCATGAGGCGGTAAAGGACCCCGGCGAACTTGCTGTCACTCGGGGTCCTGATGGCGTTGTTTGCACAGCCTCCGTCGGGATGCACGTGATCCCGCCCTTATTCCCAAAAATGCCCCCAATTCTTTTGTTCATCCGTAGATACAATTAATGAAGGACACAATATGCATACGCATTCTATCATCTATTATATTTTACAGTAAAATGGCATAACCCACAGGCATGAAACGGACAAAAAAAAACTAGCTCTGTGACTCCGCTAGACAACCCCTCGAGTCAACATCCATTTTGATGGCAACGTGGTGCCCATTGAGTTCAGCAGCAGCAGGTACCTCGGTTGTCGGTGCCAAACTGTGACTACCCGCACGGCTTCGTGGTATCAACGTGCCTGTTTCCGCCACTCTTGCTCCTCTTTCCACGCTGGCTCTCCGACTAGTATTACCGCTAAGCGTCATTCCCCGAAGACTTCCCGTCTCCGCTACCCGCCAGTCAGTGCCCCTCCGGGCATTTGAGCCCCTCCGACTTAGCGGCTCGACCGGAGATAGCGAATTTTCTCTATGAGGCATGTGATACGATACTGTTGGGGAACCAAAAGAGGAAGAGAGCGACGGTGGCGGCACGGACGGATATGACAGCCCGCGAGAAGGGACTCCATAAGAAACAGCAGGGTTGGAATTGAAAGGGAAAGAAGATGGTGGACTGGTGATGTTTGTACCCGGGCTAACGAGGCTGGTGGGATTTGTTACGGGAGAAAACGGAAATGGGGATTCAGAGGATGAAGGAGAATGGGAAAGGGGCGTATTTCCCTCTGAAGTCTGTTGGGGTCGATGGATCTGGGAGGGTGGTCGAGGAATAGGAACACCATGAATTGGACGAGAGGATTGGGACGGTGGGTAGATGACCGAAGTTGACGGTGAAGATGTGTTTGAAAACGAAGACGACGTCGAGCGAATATGTGTTAGCTGAGAGTACGGATCGGGCGAAGACAACCCTATCAAGTTATCTACCGATAGACCCAACTGGGGAAATGAGTAAGTGCTAATGCAAGCGCTCACAATTTGATATTTACCCGACTTCTGTGTTCAATGAGCTCTTCTCTATACACTTCGTTAAGCCTTGTTATTCGAATATAATCTCGCTCCGTGTCCACAAGCTTGTTTCTTAGTTGTTCGTTCTCTCGCCTCATCGCTTCTAGCATTGCCTCGGCAGTTGGCTCGGATGGATTTGCGGCAGCCATGAAAGAACGAAATCCGATGCCTGTTTCTGGAGAACTGCTGACGCTGTTGCTCGAATTTCCACCTTGTTGGTAGTGTTGTGCCAGACGAAGCGCTGTGAGTTCCCTAGCCAACCTGTTCACATGAGACTCGGATTCTGCCTCGAGAGCATTCTCGAGGCCAATATTCCCCTCTCGTAACTACGTTAGAACGCGGATGTCAGATGCGCTGCTGTTTCAATGGGACAGTTCACACCTGTTCTAGCTTTCTAGAAAGAATATTGACGATGCGTTCCTCCTCGGCCTCATAGGCATTGATGAGATCTTCCCTGCTGCTTGAGCTTGTTGTTGACAGCCGTCGAATGGGGGGAGAGAACGACATATTGTACAGAGTCGATGGAAGTGGCACAATGCAAGACCCCGTAGACTATAAGCAACGCGGATGCCAGAACGACTGATCTCAACAACCTAGCTTTTTACGTGGAATATCGTGAACGAAAGTCATTTCTGGCTTCACAATTACTTTACAGAGTCCGAATTCCCGACAACCGGGCCGTGTAAAATAAGCAGCGTACATCATTCCAATGTTCATTCAAACCTTCGTTATAATTTAGCACTCGGCAACTCCATTCACACAATCTCAATTCCTGATAAAATCTGTCCTGTTCCTTGGGTAGAACGGATCATATGTAAGTCCCTCCTGGCGTTCGAGAGCGTACACACCCTTTGTTAACCATCACGGCACTCAATCGTAATCATACCGGTGCTTTGAACGCTCGTAAATTTTCTCAATCTCCGTTCTTCAAGGACCAGGCCCCTAAGCACAGGAAAGTTGTGTAGATAACCTTAATATAATTTGTAAAAGGGTCGATTGATGGCTTGCAGTTGGTGGCGCCAACCAAAAAGAGCGTGGTGTCACCCCCCCTAGCCCCTAACCAATATTCCAGCTATCCGGGAAATCGATCGTAGCCCTCGTCCATCGTGGATCGAACCCTTGTAGTTTCATTCGCAAACTTGTCAATCACAGCAACAACATCAATGACGGTGGCGAAATTGTACACATGCGCTGAATCAATCATCCTGACAGAAGGTTGGCAAGACTCGAGGCCGCTGATATGGCTCGAATCAAAGTGCGTGATCCAGTTGTCTCCGTTGAGATGGTTAACCATGTGAGTGCAGTGACATTGCCACGAACTATCCCTACAGGTAGATATTCCGCGGAGCGTGTCTAATCAGTACGCGAGGTAATTTCAATATATCTTACCGTGTCAGCTTGGTTTACATGTGAAACTCCGACAAGGAGATGAGATATTCAGGAAATGATCTTGTCCATCTGCTGAGAGGCATTCCCTAGACGGCGGCAGGTCGCCCAGGAATGTCGTCAGCGGGGTCGACCGCTATATATAATCTGGTATCCTTTCCTCCGAGTTTCTCATCCGATTTCTTGCCATATGCTTTTCACATGCGGTTCAAATACAACGGGCCTGGCTCTATTTTAAAAGATGAGTCACCTCTCGCGATAGTCGGTTTGGATGACATTGATGTACGTATACATCTGAGAGCGGCGAAACTCTTAGCGCAATACTCCTAGGCGCCAAGATCCATCCTCAGCTCAAAAGAGATCTGAAACAACTAAGCCGCTAGAAGAAGCTTCGTTAGAATGTACTTATTAGGCAGAGAATAATTCACTATTCCGGTTGGAATTATATGGCGGGCGCGCACCGATGTCTCATGTTGTCAATCCTGCTCTAGTGGTATGGACAGGGTCCGCTGCTCCGCGACAAGTGCCACCAGGTCATAGGTCGGGCGATGTTGATCTATAGGTGTTCAAGTTTCGTGGGGTGAAACCGAATCAGCTTGTATGCTAAGTGATCGGAAGAACCGTCACTGATGCTATCCTCACTCCCTCTTAACCTGAGGGTACGGAACCCCATTAAGATACATCCGCCGAAGGGAACCGTATGTTGTTGGTCAATGGAGCCATTTACCCGGATGCGGTGCAATTCCGGAATAGTCCTGTGGAAGTCGGCATTGTGTTCTCTGCCTCCACGCACAATGCGACTTGTACAGTCTGCTCTGACTTGTAAATTGGAGAATTGAGTGGTAGATAATCTCGGTAGGAAAAAGGCTCACTCCTGGGACAATCATATCATTTAGCGCCCCTTCTGTACTCAACTGAGAGGAGTGGGGAGTTTGTAGCCTTGAAAGCCTTGAAAGTTGGATCGAAGCACTAGATATTAGCAAGGTCATATACATCCTGGCCAACTGGCCAAATTAGTGATGTGTAAACAGGCAGGAGGCATGATACATATACATTCTAGATATTGGTGGCTGCAGGCAGCTCGAATTAGGTTAGTACAAGCTAGTAGGTTATCTTGGATTAATTGGATTCTTCATGGTTGATATCAATGTAAAATGCTGTTCAGTTAGAGGCGGCTAGCTGTATAGGTTGTTTATCACTCTGGGAAGACACCATAGTTGGAAGGGCACCACATTGGGCGGAGGCTGAAGTCGGGAATTCAGGGTCGAAAACTTGCTACTAGGATAGTTCGCAAAGGTTGGCCTCTAGTCAACTCCAAGTCTAATCTGGGTCATCGAACAGCTTATAATTGTTACCAGCTACATGAGAGTTTGCGTAGTTCAACAGTCCATTGGATATTTGGGGTGGTAGAAAACGTCGGTGAGTCATGTTTGAAAGATAGGATTTGGAGGTGATTTAACCAAGATTTAACTTGAGTCAGTCAAGAGTCTGTGATATATATCACCCGTGACTGGCCTAAACCGTTGTGACCTGTTGACCACGTGACGTGGCCTGTATACGGTCTTCATATCCGCTGAGAACCGACTATGACTAGTACTGGGGTTTGGAATTTGAACCCTGGTTAGAAGGCTAGGACCTGCCCATCTTTCTTGGCTACTTTATGATTGACCACATGTATGTGTGGGTCACCTGGCGCCCTATTACTTCGAACATCCTCTCACATATATCCGTTTTAGGATTCGAGAAGACTCCTCTGTCGTTAAATAGGGCTTGTAATGATCTCCCGCAGATGGACTCCCACTTGTTCGAACAACTTCCACTCAGAACTCCTTACTTGTAATCTATATGGGTCTGTTGTCCTTCCTCGTTCTGGTCCATTGTGCTTTCTTAGCTGGGGCAGTGCGAATCGTTACTCACAACCTTCGCTTCGATTCTCAACCAAACAACATCACCGTTGAACAATCGATTGACGCCCTACAGGATCGGCTTCAACAGCCATCCTTCCTGAAGATCACGACCGAACAACCCTGGAGCACACGTCGTCTTCGAGTAGCAGAACACCTTCTAAGTGAAGGAATTGTCATCGCGGGTTTGTATCTTCGATTTACTGTGATTGACCCAATTCAAACGTATACATTCATTTTTCGAAAGGCTTTCAAGAAGCCCTTGTAAGACAAGTGAACGACCTAGCCACGCTCTTTGGTGAAGAATGGTCTTGGGTACATTGAATACTACTTCCATTTGGATTTGGATCCCATTAATTGCGCCATAGATTGGTGTTGGCCGTGATGATGGCGTTGCAGCTGGAGAGTTTAGCCCGATATTTTTCAAAAAGTGATCTCGACTTATTTATCGCCTATTTTAGTGCTAATACTACTTCAGAGACACCATACAATTAGTTTCAAACGATTCCTTTTGGTTATCGTAAGTGTATATTAAATATTCACCACAGCACTAATTGAATACTACACGGTACCTTCTAGCAACACCCCGTCTGAGCCGTCGAAGTTTCCCGGCGCAGGTTCCGTCCGCATCTGCACGGCTGCCCATTTCTTACTTTTAACCGGAGGAACACCTCAGCCGTTTACCCTCCTCAACACTCATCTAGATGACCAATCTGATGATCAGAGGCGGCTAGCTGCATCCATGCTACTCACGAGGGCACGCTTTGAAGCGGTCAACACAAGCGCCCCCGTAATTATCAGTGGGGACTTCAATAGGTACTGCTTCTCTAGAGTATATTCTTGCTAGATTATTTTCTCACCCATCTCGCATTCGTTAGCCCATCTACAGGGACGGATTCTGGAGCGTACAACATTATAACAGGAATCACGCCACCCGTTGCGATTAATGCTACGTTCGCGGCGAAATATGCTGTCGAGCCAGACCAACTTCCAAACTTCACGATGTTGGACTTGCGCGGCCAAGCTCCGCGACAGAGTGTTTCGACGAATTTTGCAACTTTCACAGGCTTCACGCTTCCAAACGTCACTTCGTCTTGGACAAGAATAGACTTTGTTTTTGGAGGGAGTAATTTGGGATGGTGGGTTCGTTCAATCTATAATTAGCCTCTTCTTACAAACGTTGGTGTACAACCAGGACGGCTGATGGCTACAAAGTCGGCACATCACTCTCAGACGATGGAGTTCTTGCTAGTGATCATCGTCCCGTCTTCGCAGACTTCACAATTTGAGTACTGGACCCGAAAAGAATCTAAGTAAGACCCGTTTGAGGAATCCATAAGCTCGTGGACGTGATCGGAGGATATAGTTATCATTGTGTACATAGTATTCCAACCAAACGTTTCTGAATAAAAATTAAATAGGAGAGCATTCACTTTCCAGCCATTGTAGGGCTCTTGGATCATTCTGAAGAAGCGGTGAGACTTTGGACCAGGTCTCCGCATGATAATCGTTCAGCCAAGTTATTTCATCCTTGGAAAGTAGACTGGTATCGACAAGTTTCTTCTGAATCGGGCAACTAAAAATGACGCGTGTTAGAAACATTACAATCTGTGGGCCCCATACTAACAATGTAACATTTTCAAACCCAAGGTAACCCTTGTCTCCGAAGTTGTTAGGTGTTTTAACATCACGAACAAGGACAATATTCTCGATTCGAATACCAAAACGACCATCAGCGTAATATCCGGGTTCATTGGAAACGGTCATGCCGGATTTCAACGGGGTGTTGTTGAGGACTATGAATATAAGGAATTCAGTCTATGTATGCTAGGAAAGGAACGCACCTATTCGGACACCGATTCCATGGGGTCCTTAATCTGCGATTTAGTGCCGATAGCCCTATGATTTGTTACGGGGTGCATACCTTCGTGAACATTTAGGAAATGGCCAACGCCATGGCCGGTGCCATGTCTTGATCTTGATCAGTAGTGTGATTGTACCAGATGTTATGAGAATTACCGATAATCTGGTAATGGTAAGTATAGTAAGTAGTTTGAGGACAAAATGTATTACCAAGTCCATCTTGCCATAGGGCTCTCCGTGCAAAAGAATCGCTGGGCAACAGGTAAGATTTGATTTTAGAAACACCATTGTATCCACTCACATCACATAGCCTACGATTTGAAGGTGGTCAGAAAAGTAAAATCAGGTTACTACTCCCTACCTGTTGTGCCTTTAGGGAACACGGCAGTGTCTATCGATATATGGCCCTGTAATACACGAGTAAAGGCCCGCTTCTCTTCCCCTGTCGGGGTGCCAAAATGCTACGTCGAGTGACCTTTCAGTCCCCATCACATCAGCCAGAATAGAGAAATTACCCATGTTCGAGTGACGTCGGTTGTTCCGTCCAAAAATTGGGCTGTTGGTCAAGATCATGATACCGACCGATGCAGAGTAACTTTCCACTTGCCTCCCGAATCACAAAGATAGATCTATGATACCCGTAAGCGAAAAGCTGACGAGGGAAAGCGACGACTCTACTTGATCTTTATCGATAATGGCACAATCGGCAGGGTCCGGAGAGTAATGTATGATAGCTGCAGTACATTAGAAGACCGTGGGTGTAAATAGGTGACTTTTTTTACCTCCATTGGGGCCAGTAGACGATATTGTGGTAAAAGAAAGGCCGCGGAATAATGGGAGCTCACTAGCCAAGCTCTTAATAGAATTAACTAATCAGGTATCGATGCACTCACGATCTAAATTCTTCCAATTTATCAGCGCCCTGACTTTCATTGAGCTTAACTCCGTTATTGAGCTGCTCTTCAAGCCAGGCGAAATAGCGTGCCAATGCTGCGCCATCGCGTATGTGGCATTGCCGGAAGCCTTCAAGCTCGGTTGCGTTCTTGATGGCTTTCAAGTCAGCGATGGGAGAGCGCGCAATGACGTAATTCTCCTGTGATAATTGAGTGCCCAACATAGACGTTTCTTGTAAGTTGTAATGCTCACCTTTCCGATTGCATCAGCGACGGCAAGGCTCGCTTTGTCACCAAGGAGCACTTTCTTTAGCGTCAAGACCGTGAGATTGCAATAAAATGGTCAGGATGCTAACAGAACATACCGAGTCTTCGTTGAGACTGAGGTTTCCCGAAAGCTGTTTGAGGTAGTCAAAGAAAGCACCATATGGTTGGATGTTAACAATATCCCCAAGATATTGACGGGCGGCTTCATCAAGTTGGACGCCGTCAATGAACAATTCAACTGTGTTTGTAGTTACCACGGCATATGCGAAGAAAACTACGCTTATTGTTGAAGATATGACGTCACCTCTAAGAGTCAAAATCTCATACCTGGATTATAGTCTATATCTGAGCCACGGAGATTGAACAACCAAGCAATTTCGTCCAACATGGTGACAACAACAGCTTGGTGCTTCTTCTTGGTGAGCTCTTCCCGAAGTTTAGCAATTTTGTCGGTAGGCGATTGGCCTAGTATGAGTCAGGAAAGGTTCGAAGGAATGGATTTTGAACTTTAACTACCTGAGTATTTCTCATCAAGATGGAAAACCTTGTTTTTGGGACGCGCAGGACGGTCCTTCCAAACAGCATCTACAAGATTTGTCTCCAAGGAGACCAGCGTTGACTCCCGGGGTGCGAGACTCTTGCTGATAGTTTCAGCGTCAACTATAGTTGAGTTAATAGGTGTAAAGTCTTGAGGTGGCTTTCCAAACCTGCTGATATCAGAGTTGGATCGATTCCAATGCGTGTCGAGGAATCAATGTTCTAGAAGAGATCAGGATCCGATGTTTCATAGACTGGGTCACTGTAATTTCATACCTTTGACAAAAATTCCTGCCAAGTAGGAACATCTTATTCACCAGAGTTAGCATATCTGTTGAAGGGGCTAAATTATCCTTCACCTGGAAGGCCCTGTTTCATTAGTGTCCAGTTTCTGCATCGCGATTCAATAACCGCAGAATCAGAACTTGGATCGAGACTCACTGGTCCAGTTGTTTTTCCGCTTGCAGAAAATACCGCCCATCGGTGAAAAGATAGGCGTCATTGAGTGTAACAATTGCACATCCTAGATATTCCTCGATTATTTCCGATTGCACCATTATACTTAGGGAGTGGAGTATCACCTGCGGAACCATTGAAACCAGATATGAAGGCCCTTCGTTCATCGCAATGCGCAAGATATTCGCTTGAATCTGACGGTACGGTCGGTGTTTTTAATTACACAAAAACCCGATCATAATCAAACGAACTCACGTTGATCCTCACTCGGAACTACAAATGCTTGGACAGAGTGTTCCGTCTTAGCCATGAGTTCACGGATGTCTGCAAGGCGTTGCGAGGTATGAACTGTATGTGTTCCAGCTGCGCCCATGGCGGATGTATAATGTCGGAGATTTCTGCGAGAGGTTAAACGATGTGGAGATGCAATGGAACGTCTCAAAGCTGTCTGAGCAGTTGTGAACATCACCCCAAACTGGGTTTGCCACATGGTAGAAACCTGTGTTCAGCTCATCCGGGCCGGGTTTACCGGTCAGACAACGGCTGTCAAAGTTTTTGCTAGCTCAGCTGTGGACCCTGGGGAGGCTTTCCCTATTGGAGTAAATTAGAGTGGTGGTCTGTACGTATGGGGTTGCGCCGGAGGTTTATGCTCTTTCTTTTCTCTCCTTTCCCCCTCCCCCCCCGAATTTGAGCAGGGAGAGATTAAATATAAATTTCGAGGCTCGTCGAGGTCATGAGATTGGTCTGGTAGTTATCCATCGGTCTGATGGCTTTCAGCGTATTTCATCCAATGAAATCTAATCTAATCGGTTTTTTCGGCCTGGCGAGAAAAAAGATGTCGCCATCGTCGGACTTACACGGACCGGCTGAAACAGTGACTCGTTCACCCACAATCGAACCAGAAATAATTAAAAAGGATCCTGATTCTTTCGCGAGTCTTTCAACGTCGCGTGCCCATACTAACAATATATCCCAGTGACCACATTTTGTCGCCTCACAATGTCCAATGACTCAACGCCGGCATCCTCATCTCGTTCATCTTCAATATCGTCTTCACCACCTCGTACCCCGCCCAATTTACACCAGAACACTATAGATCCTTCAGCAAAATGGCTGGTGCAAAAATTTGGGGGCACCAGTGTTGGAAAATTCGCGGTCAAAATCGCAGAAGATATCGTATCGTTCGTATTCGATTACTTCTGTGCACAACATCATTCAAGGTGTCCAATTTAGAAACTATATAGACCAACACAAAGTTGCCATCGTATGTTCTGCACGTTCAGGATCGACCAAGGCATCAGGGACGACAAATCTTCTGTTGCGCTCAGCTTCCCAAGCTCTACAACGTCGGAATAAAGTCGCAAGCACTCCGGGAGCGACGACCCCCGTCACGAGGGGATTGTTCGGAGCTGGGCATGATGATTCACAGTCCCCACCAATGAGTCCCCAGCCGCGGAGTCGGTCATCTCCAGGATCTACCTCACCCCAAAATTTTACATCTATGGCTCTGACACCTCTTACCGTTCCCAAAGCGGGCCAGTCACTACCTGAATTCAACATAACTGTAGACTTGATTCGAGGGGAACACATCAAAGCTGCAAGGGCTTCAGTTCGGGATCCAGATATACTGGAGGAGCTCGAGTCCGAAATTGAGAAGGATTGTGACTGGTTAAGGAGCTTTTTGTTCGCAGCCCAGGTATGTTTATTCCGATAGCATGGATATACGATAATTGAATACGTTTTCCCGTTACGTCCCACACTCTGACAGGTCATTGATGAAATATCCCCTCGATCCCAAGACAGCATTGTGGGCTTGGGAGAGAGGTTGGCTTGTAAAATTATGACCGCAGTCCTGCGAGATCAGGTGTGCCTTCACCCCTTAAATTTGTCTCGAGGACAGTGGAAGCTGACATGGTCATTAGGGCATCGACGCTGAATATGTCTCTCTTGAAAACATTGTTCCAGAATATGATGACGGAGAAGGCGGGGAAGACGATGGATCACTTGACCAAGATTTTTATGACAAATTGGCGGTGGCGCTGGGCGCACGTATCGAACAATGCGGGTCACGCGTACCAGTTGTTACCGGTTTGTTTATCTTTTCGCTCAGTACCGCCTGTTTTTGCTCACATTTGATCATCAACAGGCTTCTTCGGACCTGTTCCTGGTTCTCTACTTACTCAGGTTGGACGAGGTTACACTGATCTACTCTCTGCTCTGCTCGCAGTTGGTCTAGAGGCTGCGGAGCTGCAGATTTGGAAGGAGGTAGATGGTATATTTACCGCAGACCCACGAAAAGTGCCTACTGCTCGCCTGATCTCCATCATAACACCGGACGAGGCAGCTGAACTTACATATTATGGTAGTGAAGTCGTTCATCCTTTCACCATGGAGCAGGCGAGTGTTTTCTTCATCCACTTGCATTACGTGCCAATAGAATATCGATTAGGCCATTCGAAGAAAAATTCCGATCAGAATAAAAAATGTTGAGAACCCCAAAGGCGGGGGGACTGTCATATACCCTGACCCAGACGTCGATGCTGAAAGGGAGCAGCAAATAGGTGTTGAAAATCTTACTGAGCCGGTTTCGTTGGCCACCCTGCAAAACCTGTCGATGATGACGGAGGAACAAAAACGAAAAAGAGCCCCCACGGCGGTCACAATCAAGGAGCACATCATCGTCCTTAATGTCAATTCAAATCGTAAGAGTGTCTCTCATGGTTTCTTGGCTGGGATTTTTGGAACATTGGATCGATATGGTGTCGTGGTAGATCTCATTAGTACAAGCGAGGTACATGTGAGCATGGCTATTGGGGGTGGGCTTGCAAAGAAATTATTGGATAGGCTCATCAAGGAACTGAAGCAGTCTGGGACTGTACGTGGATCAGTCGGTTTTCTACAAAAGGCTAACTCATCTTTAGGTTTCCATGCACCGGGATATGGCTATCCTTTCTTTGGTCGGAAAGGAGATGCGCAATATGGTTGGGATAGCGGGAAGGATGTTCACAACGCTAGCTCAAGGGAGTGTCAATATTGAGATGATCAGTCAAGGCGCAAGCGAGATCAATATTTCATGTGTCATCGAAGCACGGGACTCAGTAAAAGCGCTCAACTTAATCCATCAAAGTTGTTTACAGATTAAGCCTGAAGGCGCTAGAGGTAGAGGTAGGTTCCGGTCCGACTCTTTCTCACTCAGTTGTCTGACATAGATGTTTTTAGTTGGGCCATGGTTATTTTAGCTCTATTGTTTCATTTTCTAGTATGAATAGATGTTTTGTGTCATGTTTTCGGCTGTGGGACATTCGTATATGCATATATCTTGGAAGGCATCCTGTGACGGATTCAGAACTACAGGCCTTTCGAGAGAGAAAAAACACGTCTTAGCAGAGCGCTCAACTTGGACAATGAATAAGAGTGGCGACGCTGTTGGTTGGCCAGATTGTCAATTAGAGGCTGTAACATGATAGCATTGTCGTTGTGCATTATTTTTCCCGGAGGGTCTATGTCTGCCGGTAATTTGCGTATGTTTATTCAAGATCTTTATGCCAAACAGAGTCTTCGACGCATCGACCCTTTCGCCACATTGAACAGCTACTATAAACCCGTAAATTGGACGATGGCGGAGGCAACGTTCAAAGAAATACCAGAAATATTTGAGGTATGGTTCCCCGGTCTCAAACAATCTAAGCTGATCCCACGCTCCAATCATAGGTCGAACTAGGGGAATCGCTAACAGCTCGCACGGAAAGTCTATGTGAGTGTTTTCCACAACTCCGCCCGCACATGAGCTCGAGAATGGCTTACGCGACTCACAGCGACGTTCAGGGAACTTGGTCCGCCGGATCTCTGTCATGTTGTGAAAAGCACTGGGCGAAGTGGTCAACGTGATGTTCGCTGATCTTTTCGATGAATTGTCTTCGCGTCTCACAGCGTACTCTTCTTAGCTCGGCTCCTATCACTATATATCGGGAGTAGATGCATCATCATCTGCGTCTCTTGCAGCATACATCAACTCTCTTACTTATGCAATTGAAGACAACTCTGCCTGGTTCTCCAAAACTGCGTCGTGGAAGGTGCGGAATGGGTGCTATTGGTGAGTAAACTCCGTTATGTACTTCAAGTGGCTAACGTCTATAAAGCTGCTTCAATGCTTTCTCTCGTGTGGATGTCCGTGTGGACGTGAAGATACCCGGAGGTGTGAATGCATATGTGATCGACTTGCGAGGAGAAAGGTGTGCAAACTCGATACCTTAATATGAGAATGTGAGCTGAATCTAGTTCAGGCATGAAGCAACACCCGAAATGTGGCAGGAAACATACGTCTCCGCTATCCTGAGAGCGATTCTCTACTCGGACGACCCGACGTATTGGCTAGAAGCCTATCGTAAATTAGACCCAATCACATCACCCGAAGGCGAAATAAGGTTCTTGCAAGGAGCAGAAGCACTATTTCTCAAAGGTCAAGACCACCATAAAAATTGTGTTGGTTAGCTTCTAATGAATTCCCAGGCTGGCAAGTTGGATCAGACCCCGAAATCCAAGTTGCCACAGTTGTCTCCAATCATCTAACTGCTGGAATTATGAAGTATTTCGGTGATAGTGGGAGATATCAACAAGCAGCGAACCTCTTCGAGAAATTGTCTGCGCGGGAGCCCGAAGTCGCATCTCTTCTCGCTAAAAGCTATGTTGGAATGAGTGCGTATCCCTGCCTTCTCCGATGTACAAGTAACTGAATGCGCCCACCAGACGATGAAGTAAGAGCGGTACAGATCATGGCGTCCGCAATGAAGCAAACCCCCCAATCATACACCCTACTCCACATCCAATGTGATTTCTTGCGTTCTAAAGGAAAACATGAATGGGCCCTCAAATTGGCCCGCCAAGCTGTGAACTGCGCACCAAGCGAATTTGTAACATGGGAGAAACTGACTGAGTTATATATGGATCTAGGGCAATACGAATCTGTGTGTACAATTCCTTCCACCCTCGTTCCGATCGCTGAACCCCTAAAATATAGGCACTGCTGACGCTCAACTCTTGTCCCATGTTTACTTTTAATGGCCGAGATGCCCACCGACCCATCACACCTGCGAAAGTCCATCTGCCATTTCTTCGATCAATTGGGGAAATTTTGCCTGACAGACAAAAGACAGAAGACGATGAGGTGCGTACACATCGTACTTTCTGCGGGCTGGTTCGTCTTATAGTTGTTATAGGCCGACCCTGCACTTCAACGTTTACCAGCACCTGGCCTTCGGGGAACCTGGGCCAGAGCTTATTCCCTTTTGACTCGCCTTGTATCGCAGATTGGTTGGGACGAGCTTCTCAAAACACGGAGTTGTGTGTTCGTTATGGAAGAGGAATACAGGATGCAGAAGGCACAGGGGGATATAAGTCAGGTTGTCGCCACGACGAATGGTGAAACTGAAAATGAGGCTGGAGATGCAGGCCGGGTAGTGATCTATGAAGATGGTACTGTGGCACCTCGTGAGCGTGACTCGGTACAGTCAAGAGATACTACTATGGTCTCACATACTGATGATGATGCGTCGACACGTGCTATGGTTTCGCCACCCTCATCGACAACCGATGTCAACGGTGCCTCTTTAGACACATCAATCCCAATAATCAGGGTCTCAACAGAATCCGATCGCGATAAGGAGGAAGACATATCAAAATCAACTACAGTGAATGGAGATTCAAAGCAGAATGGAGAGGCCCTTGACACTCTGGAGAAGCCCACACAAGCGGCTGCAGGTGAAGGGGAGCAATCGGGGAAAGAAGCCACCCAAATAGCGACCCAGGAGCCATTTTCTTTTAGCAATAAACGCTTATGCGAGCGATGGTTGGATAATTTATTTATGGTCCTTTATGAGGTAATACCTTCTCCTCAAGCCCTCTTCTTTTCTGCCTCACTGGTGTACCCACAGGACCTACGAGTATGGACAATATTCAGGGCCGAAGTTGCGCATTTCAAGACGCAACATGTTGCATACCGCAAGACTGGTCTGGAATGGGAGATACTTGGAGATCTAGGTCTCCGGTTACATCACAAGGAAGAGGCCAAAGAAGCTTACCAGCGGTGTCTGGACACTCCGCGGTACTCTCAAAAACCATGGGCAAAGCTTATGGAGATGTATGCTGATGAGGGGGATATCCAACGTTGCATCCAGACTGCCATTCGGGTTGCAGCATATCAGTACGCTGAATATACCGAAATGACGGTATGTTTCCAGATATAAATAAATGCACCTGTTAAACGCTGATCTATACCTACCCAGTATCCAACGCAGATCGCCCGAAGTTTCTTCAAGCTTGGGCAGATCCATGGTCACGACAAAATCACTTTCACCCTTTTGAGTATGGGTTTGCCCGAAGGCATCCTGAAAATTATGGATAGTTATCTTCAATATGGGAAAGTTTTCAAGATTGAGGGTTACGATTTCTGATTATCCCACCCTCGTCTTCATACCCTTTGTAAATATACTACGTTATTCCACCTCCCGTTATTTAACCTATCTGCCCCTCGGGAGGAGAGTCCTCAGCCGCATCTGTAGATAATCTACTTGGTAGCTAAGATATAGTGGGCTGTCCCCCAGACATAAACATCTCCTGGATCCGGCCCTGGTCAGACAGTGATCATTGATCATCTCTCAAAACAAGGCTGCCTTTATCTGTACAGTATATAAAAATAGTATCCAAGTATGTGTGGTTTGTTGCTATTGGCTCTTTGTGGCTGTTGCCATTGTGTTTGTTGCTCTCACCAGAAACCTCCAGTTTTTATCAATTATTAGTACAGCTCTCTATTGCTCATGCCCTTGGCCCATGGGAATCCAACATCAGCCAGTACTTACACTGGTAAGGCTCCAATCATATAATATACATATATGTATATTACATGGTTGGAGGTCTAAATATACAGATATGATATTTGACTGTCTATATGCAATATAGATGCACTTAAAAATATAGTTGTTGTATAGTCAATCAAAGTAACCATGTTATAGGAGTGTACTATGTTTCTTAGCCTGGGTGAATGGTGTTAACATAGGCATGTGATACTTGTTAGATATACAATCTAGGTAATATGTTATGTAAGTAAAGGTAAATGTGGTAAGGATGATAATGAATATCTCAGTGACCATGAACAGTGGGATAAACTGAGGTTTCCAGAGCACATATATATGGTAGGTAAAGCTACTGTAAGGACACAACCAAACCCAAGTAGAGTTTTGTAGGTCTTCACAAGAGAGAGTGTTATGATATAGATATACTTAGCAATACTCTTCTCCTTTACATCATTACAGTAACAACAATTCCTGATTAGATCAAATATACTGTACTAATATGACCATCTCTTCA
>CEMJ01390779.1:4690-15783 GCA_900068955.1 Clitocybe nebularis | reverse complement strand
CGGGCAGTTAGCTCGTTTTATATACTTAGGGGATGTTGGAAGTTGAAAGTATGTAGTCACGTATTAGTTGATTTGTAATTCAAATTATCTAAATCAGCGATTTTTGTTTGTAACGGCCTGCTGGACTTTATAGTTCAAACTTTTAAGTTCCAAGTTCAACCCATGTTATAGTGGAAAATTTGCGTAGCGCCACTTCGCTTACTACCAAACCTCATGTTGCGAGCATGTAAGTATATCTACTACAGCTAGCCATGGCCACAAGCAAAATCTTATTTTGTGCCTGAGAATAACGGTTCCCACGGCGGTCCAACAATCGAGTGGTGGAAAATGTCTCTCCTCAATCTCCCCAACACCACATTTCAGACCCAATGTCTGGAATATCTAGTGAACCAGAAGCCCAGGATGCTCTCTTCGACGATGACCACAAAATCGAAAACATTCCTGAAAATCTAAAGAGGGCGACACTCCGCCTTCAATTCCCACCAACCTACGTAATCGTTGGCGTATACAGACTCTTTACAGATAAGCTGCTATACATTCCAGCATGGGACAAGTGTAAGCATGCAGCGCGGCGTGGGGCTATCGTAGGGGCTATCTGGGTGCGTCAATGAAGAACTAGAATCTGAAATGAGCTAATCGCAGATACAGACGGTCTTGACCTTCAGTTTACAAAAGAAATTCATCGAAATCTTCCTCGCAAAGTAATTATCTTTGATATGAATCTTTTCCAACACTCATTCTCTGGTTCAGGTCACCAAGAGTCACCGGTCTTTCCAGCGATACCATGTTTGGTTGCAAGATCCCATTCGGTTTACACACATGTTAGTCGCATGTCATCATTCCACACGTTGCAACCTGTATCAACCGACGCATTGCTTTTTGACAGATGCTGCAGTGCTGCTTGTAGGCACTCAGGTCACATACATTTTGAAGTTCTTCCTCGCTCGCAACATCCGCATTGCTCGCGAACGTGCTTGGGCCCAAACCATGACATCACGTGGAAAAGGCCCGGACTTTTGGCAGCCATATGTCGAAGAATGGGATGTTCCACCTGTGGTTGTAGTTGACACAAAGGACAGGTTTATCAAGAAATGGCTAGGCGGATGGGTAGGGATGTTCACCATCAGAAGAGGTTCGTATTTCCATCAAACATAAATAACAGATATATGAAATGGAAATTATAGTGCTACTTCTTCCCTTCAGCTTTTATCCATTCGTTGGAATAATCATTTCTGCATGCTTCAAAGCCCTTGGGACGGGCCGTATCCTTCATAGACAAGTACGTGTGTCCTTTCCTTCTCTTTCCCTCCATTTGACCCCCAGTATAGTACTTTGAATCTAAAAAGATGTCAAAACGTGAAATTGCTATCTTTGTGGAAGAACGCAAATGGGATTACCGAAGTAAGGTTTTATATCTTATGGTCATCTGGATTGAAAATTTATGATTTGGGCTCAGTTTTCGGATTTGCGGCAGCACTTTTGGAAGGGCTTCCCATAATAGGGTTGGTGTTCACCATCTCCAACAGGATAGGAGCTGCGATGTGGGCGCATGGTCAGACACATGTTACCCTCGTTGCATCTGTGATTCCTGATAACGTTCTTTCTCTCAGATCTTGAAAAACGGCAGCATTTCGTTGCCGCTGAACGCTCTAGTGCTGTGTCAAACAAAATACACTGATACATAGCGTGATCGACGTCGACTGTTTCATAGATAAACGCTGAGAACATTGCTCTTGCGACCCTGTATTTATATTGCGGATGTTCTACTATATCGCGGCTCTGCCATCCTGTGCGTTGATGCTAACGTCACTGCATCCCGGCCCCTTCCCCTTCCCCTTCCCGCAAGCTCAACATTTCTGTATTGCCTATCCTATACGGTCTACTTAACATAATTATGAAATCTGCTCTTATTTGCATAACCATTCGCTTTCGAAACACGTCTAGTTATAGATTCTGTTACCAGGCCCTTACATAAATGCTCTTTGTATGTGCAGAAACCACATGACTGATACACTGCCCATGTCACAGCTGTTATCGATTGATCAATGAAGCGCTTGTCAATCGGTGCTCGGTGCCCTCATATCATTCGACCGCCATTCCTCACAAGCTAGTCCCCACCCCACGCAGAGATGCTCGACCATGCCAAAAACCTCAACGTCTTCGGTGGAAATATGACCGAAATTCATGGCAACCAGAACAATTACAATTATGGTTCCAATACCTACAATACAGACTCATACAATACAGACTCGTATAACACGAAAGATTCTCACAACGATTCTTCTCGGAGGGGCAATTGGAATAGTATGGCCTTCCATCATTGGGTGACACAACACTTACTCATCATAAACTGTTTAGGGAGCGCGCACCAAAGTTCCTCAAGGACGATAAATATCCTTGGAAGGGTTCCGCACACAAATTCTTCCTCTGCACAGCAAGACGAGGCATACATGAGGCAAAAGGGCGAAGGTGCCATAAAGATGGCGGAGGAGGCAAGACGCACGTTGGCAAGCGTGCTACAAAGAGGTGACCTACCGAGCACATTCCAGCCTCCCGATATCGAAGGGGTCTTAAGGAATTTACGACAGCAAGATTATTCTCGTCCTGTCCGCGTGGACAGCAGTATGGACTCGGATGGGGAGGAAGAGGTCCAGGAGGGGTCCCAAACATACCACAACAATTCGTTTCCTCGGCAAGTTCCCCCTGTGCAGCCGCAGTTCCTGAACCGGGGATACACCGACCCCCCACCTTCCCATGCCATGCCCTCTGCTGAGCCCATAAGTAGGGACCCCCTCCGCCAAAGCCAGAGCGACCCCGCAGTACCGCAGGCGAATGCGGACTCCCCGTTCACTGTTAACAATTGAACCTACAACGGTCCCGCAGAAATGCCGTGAACTATTGTCGGCTTCTCGCAGGTCTTTTACCGTTTTCCCATCCTGCACGATCCAACTCTTGTTCTTGTCTAGGTTTCCCTGCCTTTCGTTTTTCTGCTACTGTACATCTCTCCCCCTCTTGGAATGCTGTTCCAAATTTTGCTTTCTGTCCTGGTATTGAAACAACTTTCTATCTAGTTTTCGATATACATCCTCGAGATGACTGTGTTCTTGGCTATTGTTTTGTAGTCCTTTCGCCATTTCTGAGCCTGGGTAGATCTGATATTTATGTTCGTCCATGGGGATTCGGGTTTAACCAATCATGCCTCGTTTCTGACTTCGAGAACACGTACGCACGCACGGGGTAACAAAATACATCATTAGGGGCCCCCTGCGGTGCTTTCCCCTGCAAGCAGACGTGAGGACTTTAATTTTGAAATGGCGACAATGTCCACAGGCCCCAAGCATTGAGTGTTCCCCACCATTCCTAAATCTAGGTTATAGAGATAAGTCATGTCACAGTGGAGAAGGTCAAACGCAAACGATAAGGGGACCACTTGGCAGGGAAGGTGTGTCAAAAATACCTCCAGGCGCATCCATCATGACTCGAAGTTGATAGAGCTGTCGCAGACCTGTATGCAGCAAATATGGCTTTGACGGCACAATACATACGCTTGTTGTTGGTAATGTCCAGTAAGTTTCTTCATGTTCAGCCACTTTTTTCCTAGAACTGCGACCAAGCACGATATATCGCTGCGCATTTCTTGGTTTCTTTTTGTTCGGGTTGGAATGGAGTTGGGGGCCAAAAGGGGCCCCAAGAGGTGCTCGACTTCGTTCGGAGGATGTTGAAAAAACTCAACCGCGAAAAACCTATTGCACATGAACATGAAGCTCGTTTTGGTCAACTTTTCCTGTGGATAGAGGCGAATGTAAAAAGGCGCAAAACCATGTGTTCAATGTCATCATCTAATTGTGCGAAGACGGGTCCCTACTTCTATGGTACATCGTCTGGGGTCCGCACGAGAAAGTTCCATGTGTACTTAATGCAACATAAAGGCTAGTGGAACAATCAAGTTCGTATGCATAGAATTTATAGTCATTGGGCAAAGATATACCTTCGTACATATGTGATAGCTAAGCTTATCGAAAAGAAAGAGAATCGAAGCTGGGGAATCTTGAGGTCTGGGCCGTATTTTGCCGTGCGGCATCGCGTACGTGAAGCAAGACACGCGTCGATATTATGCTGTGGACCACCTGCTGGAATCTGTAAAACACCAATTACATCAAGAAGAACAAATGGCTCTGCTGGAAAAACAAACGTGTTAAAGAGATCAACGTACGCGGCCTAACAGGTATGTCAGGATGATGTTCTACTGTGCCAAAATTACGGAAAAATTACCGGAGCAGCCACCAAAACTATCATGTTTCCACTGGTGACCACTGTATATATCGGTAAGCATGTCACCACTCTAAAAGCGAGGACTTACAGAGTACAGAAACATAATAAAATATCCCGTCCCGATAGAGAGTAACAAGAAGGCGGTTATGAGTATGTCGGTATCGTCTCACTCCGGCCCAAAGTGTAAGAGACAAGATTACTGGAAATTTGGTTTAAAAGGTGTAGTGTCCAAGGCGCTCCAAGACGCGACAAAAAAAGTACCTGATTCGATTATTATAAGCAGGGCAAAACCAACGAGCACAATTATGCTGCCTTCGGCCTGGTAGCAGCCCTGGATCGTAGGAAATGGTGGCTCCCCATCTATCAAAGACATGTAAGCGTCACGAGTCTTCAAGGGGTGATGCATCATACATCTTAGAGAGCGCAGATAAATCACAACAACGACAATGGCAGGGCTATAGACTCCCTAGAGCAAATATGAAGCATTTCAGCACATGCAGAGTTAATAGACCAACGATAAATAATATCGACAGGGAAATTAAAACGCGTCGATCGCACCCCCATAACGCATATGTGCGGAGTATCAGAATTGCTGGAGTGGAAGAAGATCTATAGTGAGGCAAAAGTCTATATAGAGAAGGAATATTGAACCTTCTGATATCGCCGTGGCACATACTGTCGACCCTGTTGATAATTGGTGGTCAGCGGGTTAAAGTCTGAGACTGTGGTCAAGTACATACAAACGAAGGCACTGTATAAGCGGTGACAGATCTGTCAGTGAGTCAAGTCGGGTCATCAGGGCTCTGCATAAAGGCCAATCTTATAGAGCTTGCCGTATATGGGACGTCAAGTGCCAGAAGGTCTAAGGTGGAGTGTGATAAGCATCTGGGCTCAAGAACCCGCTGTTCAATTTACATACAATATAAAGTTGCTGGGAGATACATAAATATTGGATATCGGGCAAGGATAAACAATGCCTCTCCCAGTCCCCATTTTGCTTTCCAAATGAGATCAATCTCAATGAGGGGACGGGTTAGTATAGACTCGTGTTGTGCGAAAAGACACTGTCTCCGCACCTCCAAGTCCAATGTTTGGAGGTAATCGATAACCTAGAGTTTATCAGGCAATGCTGGGATATAATAAATAAATGTTTGACCCACAAGAACAACGATGCCAGCTACTAGACTGGGAGTTCAGATACAACATATTCTATCAGTAATGATTCACCCACCGTTTACATACTTCAAGGTCAATCTTGATTAGCTATATACGTTAGTATTGGGATGCTTGCTGACCTTCACCATCTGAAATGCCGCTGCGGATGCCAGGAAGTCCATTGGGAGCACGAATAACACTCTCCAAGAAATGTGATTTTATACCGATGTCTAAGAGACTATTCGGTTGCCAAAAATGAAATCACGTTTCATGGAGTGTATCCGGCAGAAATTCCTCACCTATTTGCGATTGTACCATCTTTAATACCACATCACAACTACGAGAACAGCTGCTATGGCTATTTTAGTCATGCTAGCTCATTTTCCCAGGCACCGGGGATGTATCTCCGTCGAGTGAGTCTCCTCAGGAGGCGGCTCCGAGAACCTGTTGAGTAACTTTCTCACGGTTATGATTATACTGTACAAAATCGCGATTTCCGAAATCACTGTAAAAGAACGGACCTTAAATGTAGTTGTATTGTGTCAAGGAATTCATGAGGGAATGGGATGAGGGAATGGGCTGAGTGATTTTATTGAGAGGAGGTTGTTTCAAACCAACCCCACCGGGAGGTGGAGTGCAAAGTAGAAGCGGACAGGAAGCACGGTCTGTGGGGAATCGAACACATTAGGATATGCCTCCATCAGGAGGTTGGGAACTCTGGATCTCACACACACATCTGATCCATCACTGGTTCTTTCTTCGTAAACCCCCCCATTGTGGTGTGGCATGAGGTAGCAGTATGGAGAGGTTTGGAGTTGGTGAGGTGGGGACTAACTAAAAAAGTGTCATTTATGATCCAGTTGCAGGGGTGCGAGCTGATCTGCGTCTGTCTGTGATTCAGATCATTGAGCCCTCGTGCTCACTTCCCGGGGGCGAGTAGATATAACCGTTTGACAGAGAAGTCATCATTTAAGCTCATTCTTACCCATCAGACAGAGCTCCAGGTTTGATAGGGGATGTGACCCCCACAGATGTCAGAGCTGGATTCGAAACCACACAAGCGGGGCCTAAACAGATCTCATCTGCGTGGTTTGGACTTGTGGGGGGATCGGTCCAGCACCTTGCCGTTAAGCCTTTAAATCGACCCTGCTCCGCTCCTTGGCCTCATCATCAACTCTGGTTTTGATCTGCAAACTGCTTTGATACTGACGATCATGGAATTTCGGAGGTTCACGTGTCGTTATGGATCTATATACCTTATTAGGATGTAATCGGCAGATCATCAGGAGACGGGAGTACACAACCTGTAAATTCCTCCCCCCTCATCGTATTTAGATTTCTTTTCAACAGTCGGTGAAATGACTTGCTGTTTCACGGGGTAGTGGCGTATTGAATGATGGAGGCGAGGGAGAACCGCTTCTGGATATATTTATAGATAGAAGTCTCCTGCAGTCACCGGGTGCATGGTCATGTCTCGTCGCTAATTTTCCGCTTGGCCTTGAAAAAAGACTGTCTAACTCTATTTCTGGCGCAGGTAGCATCCATTTTCTGCGGGAGTTGGGGAAAGCATCAACTGATTTGGCAAGGGGCTGCCGGATGTTCGGGTTGGTACGAGTGTCTTTCTCATGTGTGAGGGCATCGAAGCTCCGTTGTTTCGAGATGACGGCCGGGTTCATGGGCCCAGCCTCATTGGCGCCGTCAGCCATTCCTGTGTCGTGCTCGAGCACTAGGTCCTATCGAAGGTGAAAGGTGGCCAAAATAAGACGAACGTTGACATTTTGTATATGTAGATACCCTTCGCAGAATGCGAGATCTCTACTCTGGCACAATAGTGCGCCAGAGTCCAGATACCACATAACACATATCATACCTGAGCAGAGATGGCTTGTGTGAGGAAATAAACGTCAGCTAGATTTAGGCAACAGATATTCTTGATGCAGATCAAGCAAGCTACATAGACAACTGCTTGCTGAGTCGACTACTAGTTGTAGGATTGCGGAAGAGGTTCCTCTGGATATTTGTTGATTTATAATCAGCGATTTTTTCTTCCGCCTCATTATCCCGGCCCTGTCTGTCAAACACGTAGCTATTTTCTTGCATTCGCAAATCGAATCTCATCCTGCACCCAAGAAGAACGGTTCCACGGCTCTGCAGTTCAGTGATCCAGTGAGGAAATCTCTCCTCAGTACAGCTGTTGTATGTCCTGGGATGGGACGACTATAGGCGTGCGGCGCGGCATGCGGCCGTCCTTGGGGGTATCTGTGTGTGCTCTTGGAGGACTAGAATCTGGTCGTTGACATGGGCCATGATCTTCATTTTACGAAAGGAACTCATCAAAATCTTCCTCGCAAAGTGATTATCCTTGATGAGGACCTTTTCCGGCACTCCCCTGGTTCGAGCCGCCAAGACTTACAGGTCTTTCCAACTATACGACATTTTATTACAAGGCCCCATTCAATCTGCAAAAATGTCAGCTTAATGCCACGATCTCGCAAGTTATAACCTGTCCCAGCTGACATATTTTTGACAGATGCTGTGTTCTAGGCCCTTGGGTTACTTACGCCCCGAATTTCTTCCTCGCTCGCAGCATTTACGTTTATCGATTCGTTGAAGTTCCCTCGGGGCGAGTCAAAATGATAATTTCGTCCCTTCTAGGGGATGAAAATTTAATGATCTGAGCACAATTTGAGCCCAGTTCTCGGATTTGCGGTGGCACATTTGGCTTCTCGTCACATGATTGGTGGTTGCCGTCTCAAATAGGGTAGAAGTCACGACGTGCACGCATGGCCACACAGGTTTATCCTTCCGCATCTGTCATTTTTAACGCCCTCAGAACCTGAAAAGCAGCCTGATCTCGCCATCACTAGGCATCCTGGCACTATCGAAAAACAGGCAATGATATGATGGCGACGTTGATATCGATTATTTCGTAGATGATTGCTGAGCACATGGACGTTGCTGAATCTAGATTGGGACGCCCTGCTACCATCTTGTACGTTGGTGCATCCTGGAATGTCCCATCGCCTCCAGTATCCCCGTATGCTCTACCCTGCACAGGCATACTTAACACAAAAATGGTTTCTGTCCTGGTTCATACGAATCATGGGTCGTCGAAAATATTCCCTCGGTATACATTTTCTTGATTAGCGCCTTCCATGTGCCCGGAAAGCACATGGCTGACTGCCCAGTATCATGGCCCTCATCGATAATCGTTGACATTATCTGGTATTAAAGCCGTTGCTAATTGGTCCCCAGTGTTTTCTACCGTTCCCTACTGGTCCCACTTGGACATGCTCGACCGTGCCGGCAACCTCCACATCTTCGATGGAAAGTTTACCGAAATTCATGGTGACCAGAACAATTACAATACTGGCTCCACGACCTACAATACGAACTCGAGCAATGAACGTTCGTACAACACAACAGATTCCAGCAATGACTCCTCCTGGAGGGACAATCGCAACAGTAAGCCCTCCCGTCATTAAGTAACGTAATGTGTACCAATAACAAATCGTTGCAGGGGACGCGCACCAGAGTTCCGCACAGACGATGAATACCCTTCAAAGGGCGTCACACACCGAGATACCCCCTATACAGAAGAGCGGGCCACACTTAAGGCAAGCCAGCGAGATGCCAGAGGAGGTAAAACGCCTATTGGCAGATGAGCAAGAAAGACCCAATATACCAGGCACATCCCAGCGTCTCGATCTCGACGCGATAAAATTATTACAACAGCAAATCTACCCTCGTACTGTCCACACGGATAGTATGGACGTAGATGAGGAGGAGGAAGGGGCGCCCAAAACATACCACAGCAATCCATTTGATCGGCCTGTGCAGAAGTAGTCTATGAATCGGGATGACACAGACCCCGCGCCTTTCCCTGTCACACTCTCCGCGGGGAACTCCAGATTCAAGGGCAATGCCCCCTTCCGCCATGCCTAGAGCAGTCCCTCTGTACAGTCGATGGATACAGGCTAACCATTCATTCGCATTGGGCCTTCAATGTTTCTGTAGAAATATCGTGGACCATTGTCAGTATCTTACAGGTATTTTATCGCCCACAATTCATCTCGCTTTAGTTGGATTATTTTTTGTCCTTCCGCTATCATGCACCACTCAGGATGCTATATTCAAATCCTTGCTTTCTATCTCGTCATTGAAATGACTTTCGTCTATGACGGTGCGTTTCTAATGTATGTTCTTGAGATGGATGCGTTCTTGCGCTTGTTTTGTAGTTCTCTCGCTATTTCCTGCTTGGGTCAAATAGTTGTGCTCATCTAGGAACTTTGATATATCGTGTCTCGCTTCTGACTTCGAGGACACACACACATTAATCATCCGCAGATATCGTGATGCACGGCACCAAGAGGCAGGCTGCTATGTTTTCAAATTTATAAGGTACCTGCCTGCGATTATCTTTCCTGAAGAGACATAAGCATCTCAGCTTCACTTTTTCTGGAATAAGGACGATGCCTACAAGCTGCTAGACAGAAATGATCGTCGGACAGTGCCTTCGGGCTCGTGGCCACACCGGGCGTGGCTTCTTTGTGCTCCCGCCTGCGCCGCTAGAGTCGCAGAATCTACAGCAATGGATGCTGCGTGATACGCACGCCCTGTTTCTCATGTCCGGTGGGTTTTTTCGTGCTCAGCCACTGTTCCCCTGGGGCGGCTGCCAAACACGATGTGTCACTGGCTGTCGTCAATCTCCTGGTCCCTCGGGCGGCAGCATGGTACAGTGGCCCCGGGCTCATGGCTATACTAGATAAAGTTTCGACAACATAGATAACCCCACCCTTATATCCAGAGTCGCAGGGTTCTACGGCAATGCAACATGATACTAAAAACAATAATAACGAGCCACGAGAGAGGCCGTGCTAGGAGTATGATGGGCGTGCCATAGTTTCCACGGCCCAAATTCCCATCAGCAATGCACGCCCAAAGTCGAATGATTTAGGGAGGTTAGCGGGTGTAATTGATATCTGACGCTGATAGACCTCTGTAATCCTCTGTATGTATCAGTAGAAAACTAATAAACATTCGGATGATGTGGTGAGCGTTGGATCCGGATCACGATCTGATCCGAATCAAGATTCAGATCAGGAGTTGACTCACAAGTCAACCTTTTACATCGTGTTCAACCGCCATCCATCAAACCACTGACCATCAAGCCACCGCCTCTGCACTACTCTGCAGCATGGCTGGCTCACATTTACAAAAGTATCGAGCAAGCATTCAGCCGGCTTCAATCCCGACAACGCCCGAGACGCCGAGACATCACTGGAGATCACAGCATATAAGGGCAAGACACGCTGAGGATAAGATAAAACCCAGTGAAAGTACGTCGGTAACCTTGACACTTCAGTATATCCTAACCCCACCGCACGCCCCAGCACGTTTTATCCACGCCCCAACACGTCCTGCATGTCCCTCGACACCTCCTTGTGTGACTTCCACCTCCTTCATGCCCACGCATAGCCCCGGACACACGCTGCGGAAGCGTGTCTCGCGATTGGAACGTGTGATGGGGTAGTATAGTGATCGACTCCAGTGCTTTATTAGCACTAAATCGCCATTCTCCACAAGAGCCACAAGCCAGTACCCACTCAGACTCAAACATGCTCGACCATGCCCGTAACCTCCACGTCTTCGATGGAAAGTTTACC
>CEMJ01390761.1:0-15138 GCA_900068955.1 Clitocybe nebularis | reverse complement strand
CAGAAAACCGTCGCTCTTGTTCAAGTCAAATTGCCTTTTCATCTCGTCACGGGGATGGCAATTATCGGAAACCGTGTTGAACACATTCGCCACACCCGGACAGAGTCGTAGACCATGAGAGTTGAGCCCCAGATCGCCAACAACAAAACGTAATAAGACTGAGTGCGTATCGGAGCAGCATTATACAGGGTGGCCTTTAACGAGATAGGGTTATTATTTGGTGTCATATCTCCAGGTTCAATTACGCACTTAAAGCGTGCGGTCTCCGGAGGGAGACTCCCTTAGCCTGGTTTTCCCTGAAATCAAGATGTAGAAACACCTGTTTGTTCAACTGGAGATGTTTTCTGGTTCTGCGGCGAGGTCGGAGGCAAAGATGGTGCGAGGCCGCCGCCGACATGGATGGTTATTTCCATTATGGTATATTTCCCTACTTGTAGCAATGGCATGATTTAAAAACGGGGGGATATGTTTTGTATAGGTGCCGTGAGGATCTCTATCGCAGATCCCAGAGTCGTGGACCGAATTTAAGTATCGATTGCAGACAAACCAACTTTTCTACTTACTGCGATTGGTCGGTGCGGACGCCGGATTTGAACATGTGATGAATTCAGAGCACGTGTTCAATAGCTTTTCGTTTAGAATCTTTACACTTACGGTGACATTTCACTAAATTCGACGCTCGGTAAATGGTATGAGCAGTGTGGACCATACCTTTTCAGAGTCACAAGATCTCCCTCGCTTCGTTCCTCTAAATCTGGAATCCGAACCCGTTCAGCGTCATCGTATGCGCTTGGTTGACCTGACGGTGTCGATACCGTCCACGAGCTCTAAATCACATTTGGGTGAGGCCCGGTCACCCGAACGATGGAAGACGCTTGAGTTTAGACTATATACTGCATTGGCATGCATTGTTATACCCATAATGGCATGGATACCCATTTCGCTGAGTTCAGGTGCGTTAACTTCGTTTCGCTAATTTGAATACCTCTCGTGTATTAATGTCGTGATGTCACATAGCCTCGCATCCTAATTATCTCATTTACAAGGCTCGTCTGTCTCCAGGGTGGATCTTTTTTCGCAAAGTCGTGAGTTGGTCTCGATATACTCTAATACCCCTGTCTGGGCTAACGACGTTCAGGATAATAGTGACGCCCAATACCGCTCTTTTCGAGACAATATACCAACCCTCGCCGTTCTGTCATGTGTATACCTATCCACCAAGTATGCTTGGTCAAAGATGACGACAGCATCTCCGAACAACAAAATACCTCTTCTTCCTTTCAATCTGATTTTTTCTGCCCTCATGATTTTGGGCTTGCACGGCACTAGTTGCCTCAAAATCCTCGTGATATTAACCATCAACTATGGAATTGCCAAATATTTCAAAGGGTCGAAATTGGGGCCATTGCTTACATGGATATTCAACGGGGCCGTTTTATTCGCAAATGATCGTTATAACGGATACCGTTTTGGAGAAATTCTGCCCGCGCTTAACCTTCTTGTGAGCCACCAGGCTTTTGTTTCATTTTGGAGTCTCTCAATCTGCCTTGAAGGATTCATACGAAGGCTTTTATCCGCGATGGCAAATCAGCTTTAACATAACCATGCTTCGGCTTGTGTCATTTAATATGGATTATTACTGGGCATGTGCGTCGGCAATCTCACCGGAGGTGGGTGTCTCTCCTTTTTGTATCCGAATTATTGACCTAAACACTGATGCAAGACAGCCCTCTAAGAATATTACGGAAAGGGAACGTGTTACCCTCTCACATCCACAAACGATGTATACATATATGAATTACCTTTGTTATATTCTATATCCGCCGCTTTATATCGCAGGGCCAATTATGACATTTAACGATTTCCTGTGGCAGGTAGGTATTTCTCTTTGCGTAATCCAACAATGGAGTCAACTTTACTCACAGCATCGACGACCAACAAACGTCACGGGCCGCGCCGTATTCCTATACTTAATCCGATTCCTTGCGACGCTTCTCACCATGGAATTCATACTACACTTTATGTATGTCGTAGCCATCAAGGATCGCAAGGCGTGGACCGGCTACACACCTGCTCAAATCAGCATGGTAGGGTTCTGGAACTTGGTGATCGTTTGGCTAAAGGTTTGTACCAATACCGAGTCGTCTATCATAAAAATAATAATGTGCCATATCAATTGCTTCATAGTTACTCATACCGTGGAGATTTTTCAGATTGTGGGCCCTGATGGATGGAATAGACCCACCTGAGAATATGGTGCGCTGTATGGCGAATAACTACTCCACGTTCGGCTTCTGGAGAAGTTGGCATCGCAGTTACAATCTCTGGATCATTCGGTAGGAGTCTCCTGATTCCATTCCAGTCAATTTAACGCCCCACAGATATATATATATCCCTCTGGGAGGAGCGCGCAACGTAATTCTGAACACTGTCCTCGTGTTTTCATTTGTCGCGCTGTGGCACGATCTCACATTCCGCCTATTGATATGGGGCTGGCTAATTAGCCTGTTTGTCCTCCCGGAGCTGCTTGCGAGGTTTCTCCTCCCCACGTCGAAGGTGTGTGTCCGATTTCGCCGCCATTTTCTTTCTCCTTCTGATTTTGCTTCCGCCCCGCTCCCCACGAAATAATAAATTGGCGACCCTTCATTTAAACCTTTCGTGATTTTCCAACCCAACCAGTTTGGTTCAGAGCCTTGGTACCGACACGTGTGCGCTCTGGGAGCCGTTTTGAATATTATTATGATGATGGCCGCCAATCTTGTCGGGTTTGTCATCGGCACGGACGGGATCCGGTTCTTCGTCAGGGAGTTGTTCGGCACTTCGGAAGGTCTGTTTCGATCCTTTTAGTTCGTTAACGATTTTTGAACAGCTGTTTTTGTCAGGGCTGCGGTTCCTTGTGGGCGCGATCCTCTGTATGTTTGTAGGCGTACAGCTCATGTTTGAGTATAGGTGTGTAGTGTCAACATGGGATCTTTCTTGTTCCTTTTGGCTAATTACTTTATTATGTTCTTCAGAGAAGAAGAAAAACGAAACGGGATCTTTCGTAGATGCTAGGTTTCAAAGTGATGGCGTTGTTTGGCCCGCTTAGTATTTTAGGTTGCTTACAATAGCTTGATTTTTTTTACTTATACAGGAAGGAAGTTGATGGGAGTATATATTTGAAATCTTCGTACCGTGATCGTCGTTCCTGTAATTAAATTCCAATGTCTCGGTTTTTTCTTTTGTACATAACGCAGCCTAGCAGTGGCAATGTTGTTAGACTTCGGTCAGGTGCTACTCGCCCTCTATCCCATACCATACGTTGACGAAAGTGAATAGAAATTAGGCTCATCATCTTGCCATCTTCCTGGTCTCGTCCATCAGATTTACATAGGTACATACATCGTATGGTCGACCTAGTTTACGTTCCCACCCTATCCTGGCCTTTCCTTCATTAATCGAGAAACGATCTTTCTTTGATCTAGGGTGCCCAAGGGAGCCCACAGTCTGGCGGCACGTGGGTTGTCAAATTAACCGACTCGAAAGAACCTGAAAGAACACATTCCGCCCTTACGGATGGGGCGTGACCAAACTTCAACCTGTTAGGATCCCTTTAATTGTAGAAATCCAGGATAGATGGGCTGACATCTCCGTCCGGTACTATACACCCCCATCCTCCCTCGACTTACCTCAACACTCGACCTCCGCAATGGTACTTGTAGGCAATTTGCTTCTATTGTTCAGCTTGTTGTAGTGACACCCTTCGTAGGAAGATTATTCGTTGCCGAACCAAACCGCTCTTGTTATCGATTTTCTTATCATTGGTGGGGGGTTGGCCGGTCTTGCTTGCGCGGTTGCCCTCCGGCGTGTGGGCCACAGAGTCCTCGTGCTAGAGTCTGATTCCTCTATCAATGACCAAGTGAGTCAGATATGCTCGGGGTATGAAAGTAATGCTGAGTCTATGGGAAAAGAACTCGGGAGGTTGCCGCATGGCGCCCAATTTGTCGAAGATTTTGTACCACTGGGGGTTGCGGAAAGAGCTTCAGTCAATAGCAATCAGGTCGCAAGCTATAGACCTATTGATATGTATGCCTCCGTCCTGCCTTTTGCTTTTTCTGGCCACTAATATTGTTCAACAGATGAAACCGGGGAGATACTTGGAACACATCTATGGGATGAAGAGATGTTGAGGGAAACGAGGGGTGAATTCATCTTCACGCATGTACGTTTATATCCATTATCCCATTTCACTACCTAAATATGGGCGAAACAGTACGCAGATCTACGAAAGCTTCTATACACGACAGCCGTTTCATACGGAGCCCACATTCGCTTTAACGCTCGGGTGGCATCCATCGATCCGGACAATGCAACGGTGGTCCTCAAGTCGGGAGAGGTCCTCACCACAGATGTTATTATTGGGGCCGATGGTATATCCGGTCTATCACGACAACTTTTAGAGGAAGAAGAAGCAGGTCCTCAGAGATTAAATATGTACAGGTAAAGCATCCTTATCTATTGATAGCTTCTTGCCCTTCTGATGTCTATTTTCAGTACGACGGTGCCTAAGAAGGCCATTCTTCAGGATCCGGAGCTTCGATACCTTTATGATCAGAAATATGTTTGTTTCTTGGATTCTCATGACGAAAACGTACACGACCTAACAACTCCGTCAGACTTCTATGTTTTCATGGTTTGGAAACTCGCGTGCCGGGCTTGGATTTCCCCTTGTTCGTAAACCCAGACTCCTTAGCTTTATCAGAAACTCATTGAAGGTTAATTGACAGGGAGGGGCACCAGATTTTGCTCTATTTGTGTACGGCCCCGCCGACGGAAATGATGGCTCGTGGGATGACCGCGCCCCGCACGAAGCAATGCAGAGGTTGCTCGAGCCCTGCGCACCAATGTCAGTTATCTCCGCCTTTGTTTCATCACAGAACGGTATCTAATTCACAAGTTAGGTTACGCAAACTCGGCCAACTAGCTGCGCCGCCGACTTGTGTGCCTGTCATGGAGTATCCAGAATTGGACGAATGGGTACACGACAGTGGTAGGATGGTCGTCATAGGCGAAGCAGCCCACCCGCTTCCTGTTAGTGTTTCAGCCCACGCGAGTTCACCACGTTTTTCTCACTGCTAATGTTATTTAGCCGGGTTCAATTCAGGAATGTGCGATGACGGTAGAAGATGGGGCGGTTCTGGCTAAACTATTTTCACACCTCCGGACCAAAGACCAAATTAGCCATTTTCTTTACGCATTTCAGGACCTACGCCAACCCCGTTGCTCAATGGTTCTGAAGAAAGAGTTTGGTGATATCCACTTTATGACGCTGCCCCCAGGGGAGATGCAGCAATATCGTGATGAAATGATGAGAGCCAAGCGTGACGCTGGCCTAGATGTGTTGGATGCGGCAGATGGCATGGAGGAGACACCACAGTGGGTGGAGATCAAGGAAGTGTTTGGGTATGATGCCGAAGACGAGGCTGATAATTGGTGGATAGAATGGGGGCTATTGAGAGAAATGGCAAAAGGTCTAGATCTTCCTTGTGGACTCTTTGATAATGTAACAGTAGAGCGTCAGGTGGGTCCTTAATCCGGATATTTTGACCTCGGCACACGATAATTAATCAAATATTCACGGAAGGCGTCGTCACCCAAGCCTTACAAAATACTTCCCAAAAGGTTGCGAAGCACAGTATATTGAAACGCACGAATCAAATAGGGACGCTTTTTGTTTATTGATTGTTTGATTCTCTCATCCATAGGGTTCGAGTTATACTCCACTTACACACACATTATGCATACACGTTTTGCCTGTACTTACTTATTTTCACGACGGCGTTAATAAAATAAAAAAATCGGGATCTTACGCTATGTTACAAGGCCAGGTCACCCATATACCGAGAAGTTCTCTCTAAATCGGGATCTGGGTTCATTGGCGCGTGCTCTAGGAGGGGGTATCATTAACGGAGCCATTTGATCTGAGCCCTGCTGACCTGAGTCGTGTCCCGCTACGTGGCTGGGGCTATGATTTCGAGAATGAACGGCGGATCCTCTACGTTGCTTCCCTTTATCTTCAACGGAGTGCCGGCTTCGGGTGCTCTGGTGCCGCGGTCTCTCTTCATCATAGTGGGCTTCACCAGGAGGATACGGGATATAAGTAGGTGACATTACGACCGGGGGCGGAGACCCATGCTCCGCGGCGTCGGGAATGAACCCTTCCGGGGTTGGTGGTCGTGAATCCGACTCCCGATGCCTATCCTCCCGTGGTCTTTCGTCTCTGTGTTTATCCTTTTTACGGTCCTCTCGCCGACGATCGTCGCGTCGGCCGTCATCATCGTAACGGTAGTCTTCACGCCGACGGTCTGAACCACGCCTGTCATCTGGGTACCGATCATCCCGGTAGCGGTCTCGTCTTCGACCATCTTCATAATACCTATCGTCACGGCGGCGATCGTCCTTGCTGCGATATTCGTCACGGTACCGATCGTCACGGCGGCGGTCGCCTCGAGACCTGTCTTCTCTGTATCGGTCATCCCTGTATTTATCATCTCTGTACCGGTCGTCTCCATATCGATCATGGCTCCTGTACTTGTCGTCTCCGTACTTGTCATCTCGGTATTTGTATTTGTCATCTCTGTATTTGTCGTCTCTGTATCTGTCGTCTCTGTATCTGTCATCTCTGTATCTGTCATCTTTGCGTCTGTCTCCATATCGGTCTTCCTTATAACGGTCATCACCATACTTGTCTTCACGATAGCGTTCCTCGCGACGGCGACGACGTTCACTGTCGTCTTCATCTTTATATTTAGAGTGACCTGAAGTGGAGACCTTTATGGGTTCAATTGGGTCTCGTTGTGGACGCTTTTAACCGGAATCACTTCAACTTCTTGAAAGTGTGGTGAGAATAACTTACATCAACGTTTCGACGACGGGGCGGTTCTTCTGGAATGTCCTCGATTGCCACTTTTCTGCGATCATCGTCTCTCTCTCCACGGTGACGAGTTGAAGCCTTCCAACCATCAACAGAATCATTGCGGGTTAGAATGGCAACGAACATGGACGGGCGCTGACATACCTTGCGTGATGATGAGTGATACGGGTCCGGTTCGTGGTGTTCTTTAACTTTTAGAGAACCTGATCTCTCGTGTCCTCCTGCTCGAGGTATGTCCCCAGCAGGATCTCCACGACGTGAAGGTTCCCTACGAACTGATGCGCTATGCTGAAGACGGAGTATGTTTTAAGCTACTGTATATGTCTTAAGCCCCAGCTATACCTTGATGGACGGGACCCTTTCAGGTGGAATCTCATGGGAGGGTTCTGATGGTGAATCTCTACTTCGTCCGGCCATCCTGCCTTCAACCGCTGCCTTTAGATAGGTAGTGTCAGAAGTTGCTACCAATGAACCGGGCGACTCACATGAACATCGTCGAGGAGGGCCCGCGACTTATCACGAAACTCGCCCGGCGAGAGCCTCCCCTTCAAAAGTTTTTTACCCGAAGGTGCATCACCATATAATCTGTATAAACTTTAGTATCGTATAGACAATGAACTACGCGAAAAGAATACTCACTCAGACCATCTGTCTTCAAACACCTCTACCAGCCCGTTATCCCTAAAGTACGGCCGGTCGCGGTGATCATACACCACATCTCGAGCTTCTGATAGATATCCGTGTGCTTCTGCTGCCAGTGCTTTTCTTTCAGCTAGTTCAATATTGGCAGGAGATGGTTGCTTGGCTTTATTTCGTCGAAAAAAAGGCAAAGGAAATCCCCCAGCAAAGAGTGTGCGCTTGGGAGATTCCATAGTGGTTTTGTGGCGCGAACTTCCTTCGAATTCTAAACGACATGTGGCAACCCGATCACACGCTAGTCGGCGCTTGCTTCAGAAACCAACACGCATAAATATCACACCCTGCACAGCATTTCATAAATTCAGGCTTGATTCAGGCTAAGGCCTTTCCTCAGTTGTACACTGTACAGGCATTGAAATGTAAGTACTCGGGGTTATAACTTATTCCCATGACCGCTCAAACATCACGTTTCCCTGACTCGGTCCAGATTATCACTTGCCGTCTCTGACTTGGAGCGGTACTGCTACACCGGTCTCACATCGGTCGCGCTCGAGGCTCGACTGTCCGTCGAATTCATATCGGACAAGTCGGATTTATAATACGGAGGTTGGAAAGCGCGTCGCATCGCGCGGTGGTATGAGCTTCTGGCAATAAACAATATCAGGCCAGCAGTGAGCAGCAAAAATGGCTAATGAGATCAACCCCAGACAACTTGGTCTACCTGAGTGGGAATCCCAAATGACACATCCACCCCCATCGATCTTTCACGCAATAGCCCCCATTCCACCCACCAGTTGTCTGCCTCGTCCTCCGCATCATANCCAAACACTTCCTTGATCTCCGCCCATTCAGCCGATTCCTCCTGGTCATCAAACGCCTGAAGAATCCCGATGCCGGCATCTCGTTTAATTCTCATACCGTTGTCACGGCATTCTTGGTGTTCACCAGGTGGCATGGTCATGTACAATACAATACCAGCTTCCTTTGCCATGACGGAGTCACACCGTGGCTGTCGGAGATCCTGGAAAGCCCATAGGAAACTACTGATCTGATCCTTCGTTCGCAAGTGCGAAAATAGCTTCGCCAAAACAGCCCCGTCCTCGATGCTCATAGCACAGGCTTGCACCGACCCGGGCTGCACGTCGTTAGTGGTGTTCCGGAGGCCGAGGAAAAACTTACAGGAAGAGGGTGCGCAGCCTCTCCAATTATAACCATCCTCCCACTCTCATGAACCCACTCCTCCAAAATTGGGTATTCATCCACAGAAACGCATATAGGGGGAGCGGCCAACTTGCCGAGCTTCCGGAGGCTAGAGTTATTGAGCGGGATTAGAAGACGATTCTTGCAGTCAAAAACCAGCACACCTAGGTTCGGATGTTTTTAATATACTTTCGAGGTCGTTATTTGATGCTTTAGTATCCCAGTGTCCACCGCCGTGACCCCTATTTGGCCCATAGATGTACATCGCAAATTCCGACCCGTCCCCCTAGGGGTGGCGTCAGCCCTGCCTTCTGGGTAAAACAACTCAATACTCACGATTGGGAACCCCAAGACTGAATGATTATTTCCGAACCAATTGAACATGGTTGTCTGCGCAACGTGGTGAGTGAGGATCAGCGATATCAGGGAAGTCAGGGAAGTCTAACGTGAGTTTGTTGATACAGATACACGAGCTCTGGGTCTGCCATAATTTGATCTTTTGTTACCGTTGTACTGGGGAGTCGAGATGAGGGCATGGGCAAAGCTTGGCGGTCAAACACGTCATACCTGTACATATTCAATGCTCCTGGCCTAGCCTGTGTTTGATCCTGAAGGTGATGGCGTGTCAAACCTGACGGCCCATCTGCCCCGACGATAACGTCGGCCTGCAAAGTTCCCCCCGATCGCAGCGTAACAATTCGTTGGTCTGGATCCACCGATGTAACTGCCGCGCACAGGCGGACATCAACACCACAAGACCTCGCCGTATCGTACAATAACTTTCGTAAATCGGAGTGCTGGATCGGCCAGCCGCGAAGTGAGTTGGTATACTTCGAGTAACTGACACTAGAACTCACACGTGCAAAGACGAATTCACCCCGCGTTTCTTTCATAACTTCATCATCCCAATGGTGTGTTCCAAGAAGTTCCCCGGTTTCATCTATCCGACGAGATAAAAGTCAGGAGGCGAATTTAGACAATGGAGGAATCTTGCGCACACAAAGAGATGCTAATCGACTCGGACTTAATTGCGATCGAGCGGATTTCGTCCTCTAAACCCCAATGATATAGGATTTTAGATAGATTGGGCGCTAATCGGCAACCTCCAGGAGTCTGGTAGTAATGTCGTGAGCACCAAGTCATCCAACTGATGCATGAAGATCATAAAGATCTCACCGTATCTAGTCTGCTGTCCTGCTCGAGAACAGTAACGCGATGGCCCACCCGTCGGAGGGCGATAGCTGACAATACAAAATTGAAGCCTTATCACGGGGGAACGATGAACCATAGACCTACCACATGCAAGGCCTCCAATTCCACCGCCAATGATCAAAAAGTCGATTGAAAGAGTGGCTTGTTTAACATTCTTCTGCGACAGAAGGGACGTGAGCATTGACGCCGATCACCTGAAAGTACGCTATTCGATTTACGTTCTTCATGGCCTCTCAATACGGTCGACACGAATTGTAGAACGAAGGATGCAAGGGTTACGATCCTTTCCGAATTGGAAAACTCATGTATTTAACAAGGTATTCGGTGATACAAGAAAGGTTCCCCCCATCCCTTCGTTTGTTCAGCGTGGAAAACCGTCCCTGTTTGTGAGTCTGTCCCTATCAAGATTTTGACACACGTGGACAATTCCCCTTAGGGTTCATTATGAACAAAGACGCCCAACAAGTGAGCGAGGAAATAAATCGGTTTTGAGGATTTCACAGGCGTCCGTTGAGCCTGTTTATCGAGAACCGTGATACCATCTCCCAACCACCAGGCCCATGAAGGATCCAGGAGAGTAAACTGGTTGAAAGCTCATTGGAATTGAGAAAGGAGTTTTTGTCTTAGCGGACTGCGCCAAGACCCGTACCGTGAACGAATTCTGAGACTTTTTTCCGGAGGTTCGCTTTCCCCAGATTTAGCCACAATCTCCGCCTATTTTGTCTGGTATATTTCAAAATCAGAAATATCTCCCAAAATATGTACCCAAACACGTCCAGGGGGCCTTGCGATATGCCTCCGCCAGTTTCCCCTCACCCTCCTCACGGTTAGGCCTCTCTGCAAACCTCCTGCACAAAAGCTCAGGATCATTGAGTCGTGGTTGCGACTCGGGTACCTGCTACCGCACCTCGTGATCAGGTGTAGCTGTGATGTGCTATATTACCGTTTCTACCTGACATATCGACGAGTTTCTCCATTTGATTGCGGATCTTTGACACGACCTTTCGAAGCGCTCATGCCCGACTCCAGAGGGTATTCACTTGTTACTCCGACCCTCTGAACCCTCTTTCTATGTTGCCAGGACGTTTGATCACTCGATATGTTGGACGCTTGCTCTACCTCGGTGACTCAAGTTTGCTTCCGCCTGGCTGATGATTTGGGACCTGGTGGGATCGCAAGGGGCTCCAGGGTGTGTGGCGTTCCCACAAAAAGGATTTAAAAAAATACGATTCTAATTTATGACGTATAACAAGGTATAAGGATACAACAGCGCGTAATTCGGACATTCTAAAGGAGACGGACCCCAGTCGGTAGGTGTTTGAAAAAATTTTCACCATGACGACTTCCTCTAAAGATTTTTTTTTCTCTAACAGCCCGCATCGTGGCGGGCTCACTGCCACCGTCGTTCCCATGCGCAAGCATCCTCCCCGAGGGTATATAGAAGTGAAGAAGCTCAGAGTTTGCTCTCCACAAAAGTATTCAGGGTCTTCCTCAAGTCCATCCGTCGTTCGCGATCCCGCTCCGCCATGGTTTCACGCGCCCACTGGACCGCGCTATGCACCAGCTTTTCTACATCAGCTCGTGTRTTGCCGGCATGGAGGCAYACYCGCACGCGATCCTTGCCCTTTGGTACYGTCGGCCATGTGATCGGCCGAGCGTTCATACCGAGTGCGAGGAGATACGCGGAGAGTGGACGGGGGTGGGATGTCATGATGGGGATGATAGGTGATGGTGGGATAGAGTTTGAGTCCTCGGCGTAGCGAAGGTGTTCTGGGAGGGAGAGCAGTGCCGCAGGTATGTGTGTAAGGTGGGGCCGCATGTAGTGGACGAAGTGATATGATAAGTCTAGGAGATGAGTGGCCAGCTGTTTTATGTGATGAGCTTGAATTGGACCATGGGAGGCTAGGTTTACGTACTTGTTGTGCCGTGCCATCCATCAACATGTCAAAGGAACAGTCTGCGGCAATAATATTGACAAAGCTGAGCGATGTTGTGTAAATCAGGGAACGCGCATAGTTCAAGAGGTAATCGCGGATTAACGTGCTAGTCAGGATAACGGCTATCGAAGATGAATGAATAAAGATTGGCATAGAGATAGGAAGCGCTTTGTGACACACCTCCCGTAGCCGCCAGCGCTTTCCCAAAGGTATGTAGACGTGCAAGGACTTTGTCCTCGAGTCCGAGTTGTGCCACTCTCCCTCTCCCCTGCGGACCATATAGTCCGGTAGCATGCGCTTCATCAACAACCAAGTACCCATTTCCTTTGGGAAACATTTCCTCCAGGACGGATACCATCTCCTCCAGTGGAGCAAACGTCCCATCCATACTGTAAAGGCTTTCCACTGCCACAAAGACGTTGTTTTGGCCCGTCTGCAGTTCTACTTCCTTTTCTTCCAGTAAGTCGGAGAGTACCCGTCTGAAGGAAGTGATCGAATTGTGACTGAAAGAAAAGTGGGCATCGCGGGCGCGAGACGCCCGAATGCCGTCATGCACTGAGGCATGTATGTACTCGTCATATACGATGACATCTCCTGGCTGGGGTATACATGAAAAGAACCCCACGTTGGCGTCGAAACCTGAGTTGAAGAGCAATGCTGCCTCGGATCCGAAGAACATAGACAGCCTGTCCTCAAATGCGCTGTGAGCCCGCCCGTTCACCAGCAGCCTCGACCCGCCCGACCCGAGGATATCTGGTGCTTCATGGAGCTTTTTGAGGAATCTGTTTCTGAGGACGGCCGAAGAAGAAAGTGAAAGATAGTCATTTGAGTTGAAGTCTATCAGGGGTGAATCCGACGAGGAAGTATTGGGGTCAGGTAACCTGCGCCGAATCCACCGCTCGTCGCGGGACACTAGGGCGGCGTTGAGCTTTTTGTTGAGCATGGAGCTATCGGTCATGATGGTTGGAGTGTAACCAGATGTTCATCACTCCCCATGATTTCTGGGCAACGCGAGTAGTTGGGGAGAAGGAGCAGTTCCGGAGTCGGAACGGCGCTCCGCATTTCATATTTTGCCCAAAAAAATTACCTTCCCCAATTTTTCTTTTCGAGCATTTTCCCCATTCTCTGTTAGGATGCAGGACCAGTCGATACTATATGACATTCTGACCATGACTCAATAGTCCAAAATCCTCGGACTCCCTCTATCTATACAGAATAACTATTGAGGAGATCCGAAAGGAGTCGATCTTGGTTTTACATTGAGTATCCCGACGGTATGTATGGCAGTATTGTCCCTGAGGCCTGGGTTCAACTGAAAGGCCCAGATTCATATCGAGTGATAAGAGAACAATAAGAATGTCGCAACCAAGATACAATACGTGAGGCTTGGCATGAGAGTTGGGCACGGAGAAACATGTGGAGCGTTCGTCAATCTTGTAGTGCTTCAATCTCGAGGGTACTAGCCTCGAGGTATGTGTCGTACGAGTCTTGGTACGCTGCTGTAATGCAAGAAGATCATGAGGTGAACCAGACTATGGGCAGGGGCGGGCTTGCCTGGCGTTTGTGCTTGCGCCCGATATCGGGCAATAATTTCTCGGTTGTGTGCTATGGCAGCTAGCTGGGCGTGCTTGATAGTTCCTGCACACAAATTTAGCCTCCTTTCCCCCGATAAGAATAGAAAGGAATATCCTACCCGATACATGAATTACATTAGGTATGTATCTGAGACCTTCGATAGATGTTAAAAGCGTAACACCACCCCACGCTATCTTATGTTGATCCCTCGCGACTCGTATGATGCAGATATTCGTTGTCGGCGAGTAATACTTCACTAGATTAATAGCGATTATTACAAAATGAATGACATAGCATAAAAGAGCACGTCCCCGAGACTACACACACCTGTCAAGGACAACGCTACCGACCCCCAGCCAGTGTCCCCGAAATTGGATATAACAGATTGTTTGAGAGCAGCCCATACCTGCTTCCCGTCGAGATTATTCGCCTTCTGTCCGATTGGAATGAATTCAACGAGAAGCCATCGGTTCTATCTATGAGGGTAAGAACACTGACTTGTAAGATGACGGACATTTACCTTGAAGCGCACCATGCCAATGTGCGCCCAGAGTGATGGTATGCGCTGATGAAAGTCAACGTTGAATATCGGAGCGCACTGAAGGTGCCGGAACGGAACGTCGGATATCGGAGATACGATTCATCCGGCATACTGGTGTTCTGCACAATGGAAATATCTTGTATCACTGACTGTTTTGCTCGTTAACTAGCCCGGACCCCACCCTACCTCATCATTAAGTGCTTTTACATGTTCAGTCAGAGCGTGGGATATGACAGAGTCGATTGTCACCAAGGTTGACAAGATATACATATTGTATTAGTAGTATACACGACCCTAAGAAACTATTTCCACTCGACCCACGTTACGTCCGCCGGCGCTTTGAGTTCCCACTCAGATTCCAACAAAACTTTGACTCCAGCCGCTACATTCGATGTCCACTCGAACTTTCCCTCTTTCTCACCACCCTTTCCGTCAACAACATGCGCCCACATAGCCTTCACCCCCTCCTTATCCGCAATCTTTACCACTTCCCCATCCTTCGCATCCGCAAGGCCTTTGGGCTTCCTCAAAATGACCTTGGCACGTTTGTCATCGCACGTCGGGACCACGTCGCGAACGACTAGGTCGGGGATGGTGAACTGGTGCTTATTGTGGATCGTGATCTTGGTGGTGTAGGTGGTGGTATTCATCGGCTCGGAGAAGGACCCTCCAGCCGCTTTAACAACGCGGGATGAGCGGGAATATGTAATCTTCGTTGCTGTATCGTCACCCAGCGTGCAATCGAAGTTGTCCCCTGTATTAATGTCCTGGAACAAAAAGTGTCATATCTTGATATAATAGAAAGAAACATAGGAGCGAACATTGATGGAGGTTTTAGAGACGTAACTGTCGTCTAGAATAACAGTTACAGGGCCTGCAAGGAGCCTATATTCGCTAGTGTTCTTCACTTGACACTGCGGGAAAAGTACACAAATGACTCTATTAGGCTCAGCGATAGAAAGAAAAAATACACACTTACCTGCAAGTAAACACGAGGCTCAATGCGCGGAATAGCAACATACGAAATCGCCGCTTCAAATGGCAACACCGCTACCGAGACTTGGTGTTCAATGCCGTCTGTAGGGATGGTTGATTTTCCGCGCACTGAATACGAAACGGCA
>CEMJ01390719.1:12222-22808 GCA_900068955.1 Clitocybe nebularis | reverse complement strand
TCAATTCCATATGAACGTCGGAGAGGCAATTCTCGCACTACTCCTCGGTTTCATCTTCTCTTTCATAGGTGTACAATCTGCAGGCCATACTGACGTCAACCCTGTCTCCACCGTCGCAAAAGTAGGCTTTTTTTTGTGGCTCGTTACCAACACTGGATCTGACATAACCGATACATAGGCTTCCCAACTCATATTTGGAGGCATCGCTAAAGCCTCCGGCCTCCCGCAAGGTCCCGCACGCATGCTCAACCTGTCGGCAGGTGTTATCTCCGCAGGTGCCGCCGCCCAAGCCACCGATATGACAGGTGATCTGAAAACGGGTTATCTCCTGAGAGCGAAGCCAAGGAACCAGTTTATCGCTCAGCTTTGTGGTTCCGTCGTTGCAGTCTTCTTGACTTCCGGGTTATTCATCTTATTCACGAAGGCCTCTCCGTGTATCCTGTGAGTTGTTAGCATCCAACCGTTAATGTCTGATGTTCTCAATGCTGTGTTAAACCCCACTAGGCATCCACCCGATTCAGGTTTGTTAATTTAACTTCTAACCAACTCCATTTGGCCTGACCTGTAATAGGTGAATGTACCTATGGTGCCCCATCTGTCGCTGCATGGGCCGCCGTGGCCGTGGCTGTCGCTAGTCCCAAACTCCGTGAGTACTACAGTCGTACTGGTGTGTGGCATCTCACTCAACTTGTTTTTATCATAGCTATCCCTCCTTCGTCCGGCTATACTGCTATTGCCCTCGGTATCTTCAGCGTGATCAGTCTTGTTGTTAAGGTTAGTATTTAGCCTCAATAGATCTGCAATATAGGAAGGCTGATAATCTACATTTCTTACAGCACGTGTGGATTCCCAAAAAGTACTGGATATATGTCCCAAATTGGGTATGCGATTCATTCATCCTTCGTAACTTTTACGTACTCGATTCTTATGAGCATCACAGAATGCCGTCGGTCTTGCCTTCGTCGTACCTCAAGTTTTCTACTCTATTGCCATGTGAGTAGGCGTGTGTTCCTGCGTTGCGAAATGTTGCTTAACGGATTACACAGGGCTGTAGGGTCGACATCTAATTACTTCTGGCTTAAGAGGAACCCAGCTGGGTACGATATGTATATGTTCGCCATCTCGGTATGTATACCTGAATGTCTGTACGGCTTGCACTCATGTGATCCTCACTTGTGACAGGCGGGTCTTCTGGCTGGTGAAGGTCTTGGAGGCGTGTTCCAGGCCCTATTAGCCGTTGTTGGTGTTGATGGTGGTAGTAAGTTTGTGGTTCGCTTGTCCGGCAATCAGATTGACATATTTCACTTGTACAGAGTTTGGAACCGCCATCGGCTGTCCTGGATTGACATACTGTGGATGATTGTAATGTTTAATGGCATTGCTTATGGCTTACAATACCAAATGTACTACTATACGAGCTATCTTAACGTGCACAACGTCCACTCCCCCATTATGATGGCGAATTTTAGTCATGAGACTGGTCAAATGGATTTTTGGAATCCCCAATCGTTGTTCCAAATAATAATAAGGGCCAGCAAGAAAACAAGCTGAAAAGAAATCGGACAGAGGATTCCATAATTTATCCCAAATATTAAGTAAAAGAAAAACTTTTGTATAATGCTTCATGTCCAATTTTATCACGTTTTTCATTTCAATCCATTTTCTGCTAATAACATTGTTGACTAAGTACTCGGTACACTATTGGCAAATATTTATTCATATCCCAAAATGAATATATGGCATCCACCGTTGAAATGGTGCTCCTTCTTTCCGGAGTTGCTGGATGGCAAGGTGCAATCCTTCAGCAGCCTTGTTGACATTAGGAAAATTACTAGGTTTGTTGTATTCCTTTGTCCCAAAGATTTTCTGATATACCATCTTTGCAACCTTGGGTCCATCAGGATCTGCCATATTCCATAATGTTCCAATAGCGCCCTGGAAACCAGCAGCAATGAACCCCCCAGCTAGATGCATAGATTCATTAATGATTTTCTCATCTCCAGTTGCAGTCTGACATGCAGATAAAAAAACAAACTTGGAAGGACCCTTGAATGTAGAATCCAAAATCTGCTTCAACTCAAGTTTACCATCATAAAGGACCAGATGGCTCCCTAGTGCATCATTCTGGACCTGTTGACCATGGCAGGAGAGGTGCAGCCAAGATGAGTCCATCATCTGTTTTATGACATTTTCAACTGTTGCTCTTTCATTCAAGAGAATACAGCTGCTGAGATTGGAGTTCTGACAAACTGTAGACACTATATCAACCTCAGCCCTAACATTGGGTAGGTCCATATTGGCATGTCCTGGGATGTGACTAATTCCTACAGTTGTCATTACCTCTCTAGCATCTTCAGATATAGAGGTGGTATTCTGACTCTGCTGAGCATGTAGTAGTGTATCCAATGTGGATGTGTATGATTGAATGTATGGGCTATTCATTGGTGCAGCTGCATGGATAGGGAGGTAGGTAAAATGCCCAGATGGACACCACCAGATTCTACCTGTTTCTATACCATTCTACTCAATTATATCAGTATTTAATATACTTCTCAATAAGAAAATCAACTGACCCTTCTGAGAGTATCAAAAATTGGTTCTACTACAGACTTCCAAAGCCAAGAAACAACACCTTGGAACATCTCTTGAGATGTTGGGTGGCTAGCAAGTCTTCCACCTCGTTCTATCTCAGTGCCCCTGGCCCCAATCAGGCAAGTATGGAGTGCACTCTTTAGCAGTTTAAGCTTTGCTTCAATGACTCTAATAGAGATATGAGGGAAAGAAACATGTAATGGTGATTCAAATGGAGACAAAATGATGAGAGCATCAGACTGTTCTGTTGTGTTGTTGATCAATATGACTGGGCCATTGCAAGAAACCTCTGACAAGCCCCTGTAAGATACTGGCAATAGAAACCTCTGTAATCCAGGAAGCTTTCTAATTTCCTGAATCAGCTTCTTTCGTTTGTTGGCTATAACATTATAGTTCAAAGTTTCAGGTTCTGTAACACCAGTAAATGACATCTTGTGAGCTTGTGCTAATTGCAGAGATAGCTGATTGAGGTAGGACATTTCTGGCATGTGGTCATGCAAAAGAGAATCATCTTTGCTTCTGAGTTCCAAAGATTGTCTATGTGTCAAAGACATGCCCTGGTTAAAGAATTCTACTCCTGATTCAAGATCTTGAAAATAGATGGCTGCAGCAACAGCAGAGGATGTGACAGCAGGGATATTGAGGTGGGTGATATAGTGATGTCTGTCTTGAAGTGTGCTTGCAATCCATAAAAGATCAGGAAGAATTTCAAAAGCTGCAGAATAAGCCTTAACACATTCTGGTAAATTGTATTCTTGTGTCCATTTTGCCATTGTGCAAGCTGCATGCCAGATAGCAATTGGTGCAGCAGATGATGATTGCAATGACCTTGTTCCTTGTTCCAGTGCACATATAACATCTGGGTGTAACATGACCTCATCCTGATATGAAGAGGTCTGAGTTCTTACTTTGTGTAAGTATCTGAATCTATCAGAATGATAACTAGCCAGATTCATCTGCCTTTCTGACAAGACTGGATGTCCAAGTGGAGTACTTTCTACAGCTGATCTTTGAAGGCTAAGAGCCCTGTCCAAGTAATTGATGTCATTCAGCCTCTTGAAATAATCAGAGTATGATACAGCCAGATTCATGTGTCTCTTTGGAAGGTCAGGATGACCAGGTGGTGTCCCTCTGACAACCACTTTCTGTAGATGCAAAGCTTTTTCCAAAAATTGCAAGTCTGAATAATATCTGAATTTATCATTATATGATGTAGCCAGGTCCCACTGCCACCCAAGAATATCAGGATGATTGGGAGGAGTATTTTTTACAGCAATTTCCTTGTGAGCAATAGCCTCTTCAAGATCATTCCTATCTCCAAGTCTTCTAAATCTATCAGTGTAGGATATACCCAGATTTCTCTGTCTTTCTGTGAGCCTGGGATGGCCAGGTGGAGTGTTATCCAAAGCTTTCTTCTGAAGTTGCAGAGCTTCTTCAAGATCACTTGTATTTCCAAGTTGCCTAAATCTATCAGAGTAAGATGAGGATAGGTTTGTCTGCATTGCTGGAAGATTAGGATGACCAGGTGGAGTAGCATCTACAGCTTTCTTTTGAAGATGGAGAGCCTCCTCCAAATCTTCAATATCCCCAAGTTGTCTAAACCTATCAGAATAAGAAGATGATAGATTCATCCACCTTTGTTGGAGGCTTGGATGACCAGTTGTAGTATTTTCCACAGCTGCTTTCCCAAGGTTTAGAGCTTGTTCCAAATCTTTCATATCATTCAGCCTTCTGAATCTATCAGAATAAGACACAGCAAGATTCATCTGCCTGTCTGGAAGATCAGGATGAGTGGTTGGAGTGCTTTCCACAGCTTCTCTCTGAAGATCAAGACATCTTTCCAGATCCTCAATATTTCCAAGCTGCCTGAAGTGTGCATTGTAGGCAACAGCTAGATTCATTTTCCTTACTGGAAGATCAGGATGATTCAGAGGTGTATCATCCACAACTGCCTTGACAAGACAGAGAGCCTCTTGTAAGTCTCCAATTTCACCAAGTCTCTGGAAACGATAGAAATATGATCCAGCCAGATCCATCCTTCTTAATGGAAGTTCAGGGTGTCCATCAGGAGTTGCTTTTACAGATGATTTTGCAAGAGAAAGAGCCTCTTCCATATCCCCAATATTTCCAAGTGTCTTGAATCTATTTGAATATAATAAAGCCAAACCCAATTGCATCCCAGGTAAATCAGGATGGCCTAAAGGAGTGCTTTCCACAGCTGCTTTTCTCAGAGTAAGACCTAGCTCCAGATCTCCAATATTTCCAAGCCTCTGAAAGCGATCTGAGTAGCACACAGCCAGTTGGTTTTGCCTTGTTGCAAGATCAGGATGACTAGATGAAGTACAATCCACAACTGTCCTCTGGAGTTCAAGAGCCTTTTCTAGATCATCCATATTTCCAAGTTGTTTGAACCGATCAGAGTATGATGCAGATAAATGCATATGTCGTCTAGGAAGATCAGAGTGACTAGTAGGCGTGCTCGCCAAAGCTGTTGTCTGAAGCAAGATAGCTTCTTCCAGGTCCGTCATATTTCCAAGGCGCTTGAACCGATCAGTGTAGCAAACCGCCAGATTAAACTGTCTTGACTGAAGATCAGGGTGGTGCGGTGGAGTAGCATCCACCACCACCTTCAGAAGAGACATAGACTCTTCAAGATCCATGATGCTGCCAAGTTGCCTATACAGATGCGAATACGAGACGGCCAATCGTTCTTGCCTGTTTAGCAACTCTGAACTGCCAGGAGTGGTGCCGTCGATACATTTCCTCCCGAAAGACAAGGCAGCTTCTAGATCACCGAAGTTACCAAGCTTTGTGAATCTGTCAGTATAAATCTGCGCCAGTTTTGTTTGTCTCCGAGCGATTGCTGAGATATCGAGGAACAACCATTTTCGATGTCAGGAAACACAATGCACGTACTATGCACGGCGAAATCTCACCTTCTTCCCTTTGACTCCCATCTAAAGTATTCCACCAAGTATGTTTGAGTAGACGTCGAGAGTTCGCTCTGGTAACCATCCATCGCTTCTTGATCACCGCTTCCAAGTTCGACATGCTGTGAGACATCATTTTATGACTAGGCGGCATTTACTCACCCAAATCTCCCCTTGCCCAATTATACTTTGCAGTTCCAGGCGGACTTGCGGTCGAGTGGGGCTGATATGTAGTCGGCATCGAACGCTATTGATAGACAAAAAGTTGACGCTGGCCGATGATGGGTAGAGGGCACGATCACAATCATATACCCATTTGGTAGTTCAATCCAAGACCGCATACAGTTCATTCCAAAGCACTATGACAAAGATAACTCGACTATATCTCAACGCGATGGGGTTTTGGTTCCCTATAGCTGACTACTCTTGAGTATTTTTCCATCGCGGGTTGCTTGAAAGACGTAGGCCTTAGCCGTGTTCGGACTTTGAACGTTTGAACTTCGGAGCTTTACCTTCTTCAACGAGTTCCTCATTAGAGTGCTCTACCCACTTCGCCTCTATTCACCTGACTTCACAAAGCAAAAATGACGAAGATCATATCACACGGGATACAAAAGGATATGAAAAGAGTGCCCATCTCCCTCGCCCATACCATCAACAAAATCTTCCCACGTTTTTATGACTATAGTGTTGATGGACGGGCAAGGTGCGATCGACAATCATGCGAGGGTGGTTTGATAGGATATGGGTGCGTATACCAATCCCACTCTTTCTATTTACGTCCTCAATCTTATAAAAGATGATATCATCGCTGGGTCCATCGAACGGGTGAATGTCATAGGGTTCTTACGAAGCTTTGTCGAATGAGGTAAGGCCTAGAAGGCATGGGGAGCCTCAACGAGCGTCAATTACTGGAAGTGGCCTGCGTGTAACAATAGGCAAGCGCGGCGAAGATGGCAAATCCTGCGACATAAACAAGAGACGCGACCCGAAGGCCGTCTAATTGAATACGGGTGCGTTGGTCTACGACTATCGCAATAGTCATAAATGAGATGATAATTTTATAACGCACCCAATTTCTACACCCCTTATGCTATCTCTCCATCTTATTCGTTGTGGATACTAAATTACGACTATCCCACTGTGCCCTTACACGTAGGGGACGAAGGCCATCAGTAACTGGTATATCCTTGCACCCTTTAAGTTTTTTCGAAACGCGGGATCATATATTCCTATAACAGCCGTGGGCGAAGTGTAGAAGGAAAACATTACATGCATATCAACATCAAGCCCCTCGCGAGCCAGATTTCACCGGTGCATGTTAGCTGACAAAGTTCTATAGAATACCATCGCTATACTTCTTGTTAAACCCCAACGGAAAACGGACTAGATGATTGACTACGCGCACTTTGCAGTTTTCAAGGATGGACGTATTCGAAGTCTTGATAGCCTTATAAATCCCAGAATAGTGGCCAAACCAATGAAGAACGATGCCCGACAGAACTTGGACAGAATTAAAGATATGAGCTTGGGGGTATACGTGAGTAGACGATGCCTCCTTCCACTTGCCCACTAAACAATAAAACCAGACCGCAAGTCTATAAATGAGATTTGAAATCTGAGCCCAAGGTCAAGGAGTTGGAGGATAGTGGCAAGGCGTAGGAAGAAAATCGGCGGAGTCCCAATCCCAGAATTCGAACTGCCATCACTACGATGATCTGATCAATCACTGTCAACTTGAGAGTCGACATTGAATGTGACGTTGACATGATTATCCAGTTATGCTACATACTACTACCCCAGATAATCCGCACACCAGCTCTGCACCAGCTGATATCTCCAAAGTTCTTGACCTGCATATAGACCATATCATCTCATCATAATCCCACTGCCGGCATCCAAGTCTTCCCACAGAAACAAGCATCAGGAAACGGCTCGCCTGTCAGCCAAAGAACATCAAAGCTATACTGCATGTTAGCCCAGTTAAACACCTAGGAAACATAGTAGACTTGTTCACAGGTATGCATTTGTATCCGGCGGTCTTGCATGTTACGTGACTCACCCTTCCAAGAAACCAACAAGCGGATGCCCAAAGCATTGATGATTGCTTCCTACAGAAATAGAACCGTGTGCTAACTTGGCGCTAACACCAAAATCTAGTGGACCAGGAGCAACCACAAAAGTGATGACAGCCCCGAGACACCCTCCTTAACAATCAACTGTCAACCTGCGCTTCCTCGGCAACGGGACACCTTCCTAGAGCTTCTTCGGAGAGACTCAATCCGGCTATCGTGGCTTAACGACATCAGATAGACAGTCTAACAAGAACGGAGCGGGGTAATCCCTGTTAGGGGAATTGGTGACCACGGTCAATATACCCCGCAAAAAGACGACCAAACCAAATGGACAAACGCTCCAGCAAAGACCTTGGTTACTCCATGAATGATCGTGAGAATCACTTCTGAAGTACCGTTGCAGTTCATTCCAAATTCATCATGTCACTTCAAATAGTGGGCTTCTACACTTATTTCGAGGAAATGCTGTGTTGGCCTTCCACACTGAGACATATTAATCAGTGTCGTTAGCCCTACGCGACATTTCGACACCACCATTCATTTCTGGGATCCCAGATCCCAGAAGCCGGTCTTGAACCACCTGGAAGGTATAAAATCAAGCGGAGGGAAGTTATAATGCTTTATTCGCCTTCTCCCATTCAACCCGGTTCTGCTTTCGCCTCTTGTCACTTTACACCTTTCACTAGACCTGGTGTCTTCTTGAGTCGACTCACTTTGTCTCATACCTATATTCATTCCATTCCTTCTTCGTCCAATGGCCCGCTTCACATTCTTGCTCGCTTTGACGTTGGCTGCATGTCAATTTGGTGCTGAGGCTGGTTCGTCTTATCTCTTACTGATCAAGCTCTCTTCTCACCAGTTATTTTCCACAGCGCCTCTTGGTAACCTAAAATGCAATCTAGCCCGCCTAAAAGCTTCCACGGACATGTCCACTACGGCCACTGCTCTGGACAACATGTCCGCAGCTACTACAGAGTTAGTCCATTTGACTTTCACGACTTTCCTTGACTCCTTATGTTTTCCCAGTAATTCTACTACGGCGGCAGCAGTTACGGAAGCACAGGCGGGTTTGACTAATGCACAAACTGCCATGCAGAACATGGCGGCGCCAGGAGGTCCATTAAAAGCATTAACCGCTGCTAAAGCCGCACTCGACAATATCAACTCGTAAGTGACGATTTCTTGACTCACGCTATCATCTGCTCATGTGGATAACACTAGTAGTGAAAGTCCCATCATAGCACGCTTGAAGGATATCAAGACTAAACTTGCCCAAGCAATGAATGCCTGCGAGCAAGTCGCCGATAGTTGTTCCAGCGACAATACAGGAACGAGCTCAGTATCGAATACGTCGACCGTGGACGCACCTGCCTCTAATGTAACAAGCACCGTAGCCGCCGTCACATCTACCAATACCACAGACACAACTACCGATGCTGCTGACGCATCGGACGCCAGGGTTGCCCCAGACGCAGCAGATGATACTACGGCCACACAGGCAACTGGGGCGAATGCCCTGAAGGCTAAACTCAACAGGATCAATGCCACAGGCTCAAACGGTATTATTTAGTACACTACTACTTAATACCACTAAACCACAATCACTCAGGATCCCAAGAAAGGCGCCAGATAGGTGGCATCAAGTGTAATATCGCACGAGTGCAGGTCGTGGGGGGTCTTGCCGCATCCAGCAAAGCAGTGAACAACGTAGCTACCGCCTCTGCCGCGTATGAGTACTTCCTTCTGCTACCGCATTATACTATCTCATATTTTTATTAGGGACGCGGTGACTGCTGGTGCTGCACAAACTGCGCAGGATGGGTTGACAAGCGCGAAACAAGCAATCGCGGTAATCGCCAAAAACTTGATTACCGGACAGGCGTCTCCACCAGACGCTCGCACCCAAGTCGTTGATGGCCTCAACACCGCCAAAACTGCTCTCGCAGGAGTAAACTCGTAAGTCCTTTCTGAAAGACCAGCTAAATCTTTTGTCCATCATCAATAACGCCTGAATTTATAGGACGGACCCGGCTGTCACGTCAGCCATTACTGCTGCTCAGGGTAAAATCGATGCGACGCTCACTGCCGGCTCTAAAGTTGTGGCTGCGTGTTAACGCGCGGGGAAACTTGATGATAAGCAATCGTGGGCAATGAAGAATGGACTTTGAGGCAGCGAATATGATTGGGGCTTAACTAAGCACTCTTGTATCGCTGACATCGGACTAATATAAAATACAAAGTGAACCTGGCTTGTGCCGTTTACATAAAGGAACCGCAGACTCTTGAGCTTCCCCGATTTCAGTGCTAGCTGGCCAAATTTTGACGTTCTAAACTTGGAATCAGTTACAATTGAAGAAAATAGCATGGCAAAGGCATATTATTGATTTGATGCTATACGACCCAGGGAGCCTTTACAGCATGAACATTAACAATGGACTAGCCCTCAGTGACAGTCTAGTACCTGATGACCTCGAGCCTTCCCCCAGGCTTAGAATATGAAGCAATTCTCAATCCGAGCTTTCTCAGTTCTATTGCCACGGACTGATCATGACGAGGGCAGACCGGATGCCGGACCGGAAACGTTATGTCATTTGAGTGGTGTAAGCATCAATGAGATTGATAAACGTTAACAAATCCACCTAAGCCTTATAAAGTTATCCGAGGACACAAGGGTTCGGACCTCTTCACGTTACAAAAGCATTTCTGAATAATCAACCACCACTCGCTCGCGAATTGCACGGTCGTGTTGAGAAATTAGGGCCAAAGTATCGTGTGTGCGACTCCGACGAGGCCAGAATGGAATTGGTGCATAGCGATTAGGGAAGGACCCGTTATCGTTCAGAATCAAAGTAAAAAGATGTGTCATGCGACCCTGAGGACTGAACGCTTCTTGCGAACGTTTACAAAGATAAGAAACCAACGAGGGTAAGCACTATTACACCAATAAACTAAAGCGCTTAACGCACAGGAGCGCTGCTTACTGGCTTTT
>CEMJ01390719.1:0-12170 GCA_900068955.1 Clitocybe nebularis | reverse complement strand
AGACTTCCTGTATAAAGGCCAGGGTAATTGGGATGGACAGAATTAACAACCCAGTTTCCCCAAGCTCTATAATCTGAATCGTCTCGTCTACTCAAAAAATGAACTCTGCAAAGCTTTTCACCCCTCTCACGCTCGGCTCCATCACGATCCACAACCGTGTCGGTATGGCTGCACTCACCCGTAATCGCGCACCATTAACGATCCCGAATGACATCATGGTTGAGTACTACGTTCAGCGCGCTCGTGGGGGTGCAGGCCTCATCGTTACTGAAGGGACTCTCGTCTCCCGCCAAGGGTAATATATAAGTGTCTTTGATATGCATGTGCATTTCCTGATATTTCTGACAAAGGACTGAATGGCCCCACGCCCCTGGAATCTGGAATAATGAGCAAGTCGCTGGGTGGAAGAAGATCACTGAAGCCGTTCATGCTGCTGGATCGCGTATCTACGCCCAGGTTGGTGCTTACGTTCAATCATTATTTAGTACTTACTCATGAATTACAACAGTTATGGCATGGTATGTCCAGTGCGGCCTTCAAGTCTTGTCAATCATATTAAATACTTTATAGTCGGTCGTGTCGCCCATCCGGACACCCCAGAACAGAAACTTGCTGACAAGGTGGGTAGCTATATTTTTCAACAAAAGCCCACTACTAACATCCGTTATTTTTCCATGTAGCCCGTCTATGCTCCATCCGCTATCTCCGCCAGGGGAGGCAAATTCCGCCAACTCCCAGGACTACCTGGATACGTCACGGTCAGTAATGATAGAGTAACCCAGCGATGTATCGACTGATAGGCCCCGCACTTCTAGCCAACTGCTGTCCCCGACCCATGGACTATAATTGCCGAGTTCAAGGAGGCCGCAATTAATGCAAAAGAAGCTGGTTTCGATGGCGTCGAATGTGCGTCGGTGTCTACTTGATGTCAGCCTATTTAAATAAACATTGACCTTTCCCAACAGTGCACGGAGCGAACGGGTATTTACCCGCTCAGTTCCTGGATAGTACATCAAACCTACGAACCGACCAATGGGGAGGCAGTGTCGAAAATCGCGCCCGCTTTGGGCTTGAAATCCTGAAGGCCTTGATCGAAGTTTTCGGTCCCGATGTTTCGCTCAAAGTCAACCCATGTGGTGGATACAACGATATGGGGTGATTTACTTTATTCTTGATAATATTTGGATATATTCTAATCTGTATGAACCAGGATGCCCTTACAGGAGACTATAGACACATATAGCTATTTCCTTAGTGAAGCTGATAAGCTTGGTCTGTCATACATCGTACTTGTACGGTATTCGCCCTTGACTGATGTTGAATACGACGGTACGTTATTGGTTTCAGCTTCTTGGTACCTGGATTTACGGTCTTTGCCTGCCCTACAGGCAAACTTCGTGCTACCCAACATGACGTTTTGGAAACCTACCACTCCAAAATCAAGAACTCTAAGATCTTCCTTAATGCTGGTGTTACACCCGAGGAAGCTGGCGAGCTCGTAGATTCGGGAAAGATTGATGGAGCGTTCCTTGGCTTTGCTTGGATCACACATCCTGATCTTGTTAAGCGTGTGCAAAACGGGAAACCTTTGGACAACCCCCCCGATATCCCACACTTGCAATGGGGAAAAGACGACAGCAGCTTCAGCGTCGGCTATACCGATTACCCCGAAGCAGTATACTGAGGTTGGAAATGATTTGTAAATTGATTGGTCAATTTTAACGAAGTACTTCTTGCATATATCTTTCGTATCTTGTGTCCAATTTTGCGTTCATAAGTTGCTATGTCATTAGAACACTTCGCGTAATCAAAGAGCTTTTATTCGCTACTTTCCATTGCCTACCAGAGGCACCACAGCAGCCCTCGTCGTTGTCTGCTACCGGCCTTCAACCATTCATTATATCTAGACCCGTGACTGATCCCTAGTATACATGAGCAAGCATCAATGAATACGCTTACTCGTACTCGTACGAGGGAGTGGTGACGAGTCTACATTATACCCACTCCGGACCTGGTTGAGGCTACATTTGAGCCGGCTGTCGCATCCGATTCTATAAAGCTAGCCGGCGTGGACGATGCGTCCTTATGCCATGCGTAAGGATTCGAATATTAGATCGACTTGTGCGATATCATTTTGAAGGCCGGGATATACATAGAGACTTGGACATCTACAGGACAACACATACAGACGAATGGATATGTATGACGATAAAAATAGAAAGGAGGATTAGCTGATACTAGTCAAAAAACGATTGTATGCCATTGAACGGATATGTTCAAGTTTCGTTGTTTCATCCTTCAGCATAGGCTGAATGTGTGACTACGCAAGACCCGTCATCAGTAACTTATAGAAGTGTGTATAGTAAACACGACAAACCAAAGTCAGAGGTTGCACCTTGTCTACCTGTGCCACCAACCCTGCGATCATCTCCGAGAGGGCCACCCGATGACGTGAATCAGATGTATTCCTCAATACATCCGGTAGGATCCCAATAAGTTTAGGCACACTGCGGGCCAGGTCGTCGATTTCACTTAGTTGAGAGGCGTCGGCAACAGCATCATTTGTATGTTCTTCTCGTAGTACCGGAAGGCGGGTCATGATATGAACATAGTCCAAGAACGCCTAAGATAGACCACGGAAAGTATATCAGGAAATATTTTTTCCATACAGAACCATTGAGAAACAGACCTTGCCGCGAATATGCCATCCATCCACAGGCTTTCCAACGAACTTACTAAAAAGCTCCTTCAAAAGCACGAGGTCCCGGTGGATAACAGCATCTGGAGCGAGTTCCAGAACGGCGATGTCGTGGGCGGAATTGTACAGCCCCGCCGATAGGTAAAGTTCATACGCGTCGTAAACATCCCCTTTGTCGAGCGCGTACATAGCCTAGAGGTTCCAATCATCTATCTTTGGTCAGACGTTCAAAGGAGGGGGTCTCTGACCTTTGCCTCATTCACCCAGGCCATTGGAATCTTTAGACTGCCCACTATCCCTCTTGTCATCCACTCATCCAATTTTGGAGCAGATCTTGCCAAAAGATCTTTAATGGCCTTTTCTCTCCTGGTGACAAGGGAAGACATTAGGGGCACAATTGGAAATCAACGAATAATAAGTTCCTCACCCTGCAGAGCCCTCAATATGGAGAAGCACAAATAAAGCTTCCTGAACCATCCCAAGAGTCTCCAGTTGGAGGGCATAGCTACTGGCGAGAAGGTCAGCAGACGGACTGTGACCTTCGGTGCCATCGCCCTCGTCCTCGTCTTCATCGGAGTCGTTCAATCGCCGGAGGCTGCGATTGCGGCCTTCCGGATCTCCACGATCAGCAAAGTCTCGGATCCTCATACTACGAGATAAGATAATATATAGATGCCACGCGAGCGAATAATCGACAGGAGACGGGCCAAAGGAGAGTGGGGTCAAAATTTGTGACAATGAACATGCGGGTTCCGCATGAAGTCTGATCAAGGAAAAGAGCCCATCAGGGAACGGAAGAGGAGTGGGGAGCTTCCATTTTGACAAAGGTGCCTGCGGCGACTTCTGTTCAGCGTACCAAGGAAGGGGTCTAGGTATTTGGCGGTGTGACGAGGGTTTGGTGAGACGGTCATACGCCTGAAGGACTTGCGCAATGGGGGCATCGACAGGCTCCGAAAACCACAAATGAAGCCCGAATACACGTTTCCAGTCAAGTCCGGTCGCGATATCGACGTCAGAACACTTCTCCAGTCCTCCCCCTTTTGACCCTTCTACTACATCGTCCACCACGCCGGCCAATAGCGTGTACACCTTCCTCACACCCTCGTCCATGTGAGCATCTATCCGTTCATCTTTCCAGATTTTCAGCTGCTCTCTCAAATCTTCTCGAAAGTCAAAGTCGCCCCCTGCTTGCGATATAAGTGTTGCAAGTTTGGGATAGCCTCCATCCATAGCTGTTTCGCAAGCTTTTTCCACTTGGTTCCCGGTAAGGAGTGTGAATGCTACCGCAACGGCGTTGGCGGAAAGATTCGCGCGCAAGTCTGCTTCGACCGTCGGACCAACTACATCTTCCAGCCATGCAGAGAGTGCCGCTTTCCGTCGCTGGGCGGTAATGCAGTTCCGGATATCAATCGTGATAGAGTCTGCGAGGCGAAGATCAATCCCATCGAATAGAGCCTCGCCAAGGCGAAACAACGAGGCTTCATATGATCTGTCAGTGGGAGGGAACAGGGAGGCGAAGGATGAGAAGTGGAGTGCTGATGTAGAGGGGACGGCAAATGGTATTCCATCGTCGTCGGACTCGATGGGTGAATTTGAGAGATGATGTTGGAGAAGCCTCCCCGAAAGCGATGATGCATCAGCGGCGGTTGGGACAGTGGAAACAATGGTTTTAGTGATGGTAGAGGTGTTTGCAGACGTTTTACTAAATCTGAGATTAGCAGTAATAAAGATATTTGATGGGAACAACATACGGGCTAGATAGTGGAGTACAGATAGTCCCAAGGTGGACTAGGGCTCCCCCGGGGCCCCAGCCTACGCGGAAAGACCGGCCCATAGCCAACCCAGCATCTAGCATAACACCTTCGTTTCCTCTGACAGAAGATTCAGAGCTTTCAACACGCGCATACTTTCTCGATGGGCGGTACACAGGCGGGTCTATGTCGTGTGCGAATGAAGCACGCTGTAAGAAATTTAGACAAGCCACTACGAATCAAGTTAGAGAACGGACACGGACTAACCTCTCTAGCATCAGCACGAAACCCATCTCCCTCAGAGTCGCGACTATGCTTGCGGCTCAGCGGTTGAAGGGGTACTCGCAGATTTACGCGAGGTTGGTTCATTGATTTTAGGGCGGCCGCCTCTTCCGGCATACGAAACAGGGAAGTCTGCATGACATGCATCTTCTGAGCGTCGACTCCAATATGTTGAGCCCAGGGAATAATAGTAGGATCGCCTCTCGGCCTTGGAGGGGGTGAAGACGAAGAAGATGACGCCGGTGAGACGCGTACGGTAGGTCCTTGGTCGTCCATCTCGTGTGCATATCTAATCTCGCCGTCCCCGTCTTCTACCAATGCATTACGATTGGGTCTCTTCAGCCGTGAACTAAACAGTTCCTCCTCTTGCATATCGGAAGAGCTTGAGCTGGTTGATTCCTCGTCGCTGTCGCTGTCGTTATGTTCATTATTAACGTGGTTATCCGGTTCTTCGGGGGAGCTTTCATCGCTACTGTCGCTGGTATACGCCCTAAATCGCGCCATAACCTAACAAGCGAAGAACGGTGACGAACTTCGTTGTATTACAAGAACAACACAACTTTTAGGCGTGACGATCATACCGTGACAGGACTCTTGAAAATAAACAAAGATAAATAATTCGAAATTGGTCATTCAACTGAGTTCAACTGGTCACAACTCCACCATAAATTATGCCCACTGCAACGTATTGACCGTCATGCTCCAGCTGCTATAAAGATAAAAATTCAAATTCAAATTCCGCATGTCCAACTTATACAAACCCCTGGTAACAACCTTCAAGTGGGGTTCTAGGTGCCCCGAAGTCCCGAACCGCGCATGAACCAACCCCGCTAGAGTACCAGCGGGCACCTAGCCCCCTCCTTACTCCAGACAATTATTCGCCCAATACCCCTAACTCTAGCAGAAGACATAAGCTTGTTGGTCGTGATTGTGGTCCTGTGATTGTGGTCCCGATGAATAATTCCTAGAGATATCTAGACAACACCTAGTGATTCGGGACAGGTTAAAGCCCTCGTACGATGATGCTCTTGAGGCCCGCAAACTCTACAGACTCATAATCTGTTTAGTTGAATAACCATCTTGGCATCACTGATGGTGCGAACCTATCATGACTTGCCAACACCGACTTATATCCGGTACACGTCTTCGCTCTCATCTGAACAAGGATTCGATCTCCTCATGGTACACAAAACATCGGATAATCGGAAACGTGGTGTGCTTCTTTCCTCGTCTCAATTCCGTACAGCATTTTGCAGAGGTTCTCCCACAACACAACTAGGCAACTACTATCCACCTATCCAACATGAGTGGAGAAGTTTTACTACGAATACACAAACGATCTCCTTACTTTAACTAACCATCTCTGTCCATGGACTTAATCTAGAAGCCATTAACAGTCATGGCATATCGCTCATGTCATAGGTTTTATTCCTGGTTGTGCCGCATTAGCACAGGGAAATACTACGGGGCCGCCACGTCTTTCCGCGACGTTTTCTTCGATCGTCCAAAGCTTGCGGGCGGTCCGTTAACTACTCCCATGACACGTCTCGTGTGCTAGTTAGTCAAAATTGACAAATACTCCAGGGCCGGTATTCCCGCTTCCTTCGTACAATCATTTCGCTCCTCACGTCCACCAGCACTCAACCGGAAATCCGTAACATTCCAGAAATGTCATATGTTCAATAATACCGCCTGTTTTCATGGGTCCCAACACAAGACCTTCGAAAGCCAAAAGCTATATATTGGGATGATGATTATGTCCGAAAGATCCCAAGCATCATGCGTCTCTTCAAGTTATTGGCACTCTCCGTCCTCCCTCTCTTATCCCCTGTCCAGGCTCTGACCTATCGCGGGGCCGATTTCTCGTCACTAGTCAATCTTGAGAACTCTGGTCGGGTGTATAAAGACTCTGGAACAACCACTAAATTTGAGACGATTTTGAAGAATCGTGGCGCAAATCTTGCCCGGATCCGAATTTGGACCAGCACTAGCAGCTCTCAATATAGTCTCGCGTATGGTCTTGCGCTGGCCAAACGAGCGGTTGCAGCAGGGATGACCTTGTTAATCGATCTCCACTACAGTGACACTTGTACGTCCCTTTCCCTACACACCACCCAAACGCTAATACACCAATATGATATCAGGGGCTGATCCTGGCAAGCAGGCCATCCCTTCGTCATGGCCAAAAGACCTTAACGGCTTGAATACCCAAATCTACACGTGAATTACATCGACCCCCCATCCGCATCCTAATCTGAATCTTGATATAGATATACAAACAGTCTCGTAAAGTCCTTCGCAGCCCAGGGGACCCCCATACAATTCATACAAGTCAGACAACAATTTATTCTCTCGAGTTAGATTCCTTGAGTAACAACACTTTCAGATTGGAAACGAAATTAACGACGGGATGTTATGGCCCGTTGGTCGTATCTCTGTCAATGGCTACTCTCCCCTATCGCAGATGCTTCACTCCGCTGCTAACGGTGTTCGGGATGCATCTTCGTCTACCAAGATCATGATTCACCTTGCCAATGGTTGGAGTGGATCGGCAGTTAGCTCCTTCTTCAATCAGATATTTATCCCCGGCCAACTTGCCACGACGGACGTCGATGTTCTAGGATTTTCTTTCTACCCTTTCTATGGTAGTGGCGCCACATACTCAGCTCTCCAGTCGAGTCTCCAGGCTATGGTCTCAAAATATAACAAAGTAAGTCACATTGCAGGCGTTTGTCCCACCTGCTAGTGAAAAAATCCTGACGATATCTCCAAGGACATCATGGTGGTCGAGACAGACTGGCCCGCCGTCTGCTCCGGAACTACGATGAGTGAGAGGTCAATCGCCATCTCTGCGGCTGGTCAGTCAACTTGGGTGTCGGGTATCCGCAATGTCTTGCAAGCACTCTCAGGAGGTCGCGGAATTGGGATCGTCTACTGGGAACCTGGTTGGATCGGCAACGCCGGTCTTGGATCAAGTTGCGCGGTATGCTTTCGGTTTTTGGCAGAGATAATCTCATTAACATTTCTTTTCAGGATGCTTTGTTAGTTGACGGTTCGGGTAACACTCGCACCAGTATTTCCATGTTCTCCAGTAGCATGTGACGTACTACTCCACTGATCAGAATGATACATGATCGGGGTTACCAATTTAGGTAGCAATTTGCTTTCACCACTTGTCTTACGCGCTGGAGACAGACCTATGATGTCACTGAAAAAACAATTTAAATTCGCTCGTCCGCAAGAACTTGGTCTTGACATTTCCTCGTTCTAACATCCAAGTACTCTCAACATTCAACTGCTCAAATAGAATATGTCCGTAAGCCACCGAGGTACACCCATGGTATGTGCAACTACAAGAAGAGGGTTTTTTCGAAAATTCAATCCTGGCAATCCCAAGGCGATTGCTTGTGTAGGGGCCATCACAGCTTCGCTAGCAGCCATGTATGTTATGGGACTAGACACGAAAGGTAAAGAAGGGCAGGACTCGGTTTATAGTGAGTATAGCGCACACTGAACGTCACTATATTGCCTCATTACAGACAGAACAAGGCGGGCCAGGGGGTTCTGATATGAATATGAATTCGTCAGACGTCAGTGCCGCCGTTTCACTGCCCAAGCCTGGAAAAGAAAGACTGCATCATCAACCCGAGGGGCAGCTACGGAAATGAGAAAAATTTGTATGTTAACAAACATTGTATCATCCCGAAGGACAACTAGAATGACATTAGATCATTTCCCAATGTCAAAGGCCATTATTGTGGGGTTAATGATAAAATTTATCTCACAATAAAAGAGAAGGGGAGCGAGCAGCAAGAAAAATCTGGTTGGCGGCCAAGGCGCAAACAACACTAAGAGAGTTGGGTATTTTACTCTTACGATCGTACAATATTGTGAATACATGGGTTTTTCTGATACTGAGGCTTATGCCACAGTGCAAGGAATAGATAGCTCAGATGGTTCACAACTTTCTCTTTTTCATTGGACGACTAGATGGGCTCGTTTCGTTCTCGCATTCACCGTCCGATTCACGTCTCTTGTTCTTCTTCTTGTTCTTCTTCTTGTTCTTCTTCCTGGTCTCGGCTTTCAAAGCGCGGCGGCTTGCTTCCGCCTCAAATCGGCGCTCGATAGCCTAAAATCATCTATTAGAATAAAACATCAAAATAAGCGGGGGGGGGGGGATTTACGAGGCGAGCGATTAAGTCTTCTTCTGAGCCGACGGCTGGTCGTCTAGGTCGCCCCGGGAGTGATGGGCAAGATCTAACGCTATCGATGCTGGGAATGAACATCGGCCTCTGGCGAAGGGTTCCGTGGGCAGGCATCGAGAACATGAAATTCTTTTTTTGGTTTTCAAGTTGGCTTTCTTCTGCAATTTGACGAACCTTCTTCAACCACTCCGTTTGAGGTTCAAGCGTAACTGAAACCTTCACCGCAGCCCTTAAAGGTGGCCTGGCTGGACGCTCGATGATAGAAAGAAACCCCGGAGTGCCGGCATAGGGTTGTGAGCTTTCGAGGTTCACATATTGGGTGCACTCCGGTTGTGACTGCGATAGGGGCTGGTATTGAGCGGGCATTGTCTGTAGGGCACAGGGGTATACGACTGGGTGAGGGTTCCAAGCGGGATGCGGGGCTTGTAGGTTCACTTGAGGTACGTATGGCGCGGGAGCGGAAGGCAGGCTCTGTTGGGATGCCAGCCACTGATGCGCAGTACCATGTTCGTAGATGTTCTGGTAGGGAGGTTCGCTATTGGAAGGTACAGCCGCGTGAAGGCCTGTGTATGATGGGTTCTGGTGATGATTAAATACAAACCCACACCGGGACCCAAGAAACACAGCTCACATGAGTTTCCCAAGAATCCGAAATATTCAACTCTGACACGCTCAGGGCCAGATTATTCGCGGGGTGGGCTGCCTGGTCGACTGCCCGCGAGGTAGTACCATATGGGAGCTGAGGGCCTTGTTGATGAACGGCGCTGGCTCCTTGAGCATGTTGATCGAACATGGCACCCCCAGCGTCCCCCGCGACTGCCACACCTCCCAAACCGAAGGTGTTGTCGAACATTGGTTGAACCTCGCGCTCTTCATCAGGCTCTATGATAGAAAGCATACTCGACTGGCGGTCAGGTAATCGTCGGTGGTCTTGCATTTCAAAAGATCCTTCAGAAAACATAGAGACATCACTTCTCAATAGTCTATCGCGAGGAATACCCGAATGATCCATAGCGTCAATCGGTGTCGTGGGCTGGGTTTGCATTCCTGTATGTTGTATGGGTGTCGTTGGCCTTATAATGACAGGACATTCGTCCTCTGTGTCAGAATCGCCGAATAAACTTTCAAATAATACTCTATCAAACCATCAGGATCAGAACAGAGCGGAATGCTAAGATTTATCGATATAAACTCACTCAATGTTGGCTTCACTTGTTTTATCCCCAGACTCATCCTCTACATCTGTATCACCGTCGGATGCTCTGTCGGGAGACCGCATCAGGGGGAGATAAATATTGTCAGAAATGTGTTGTAAACATACTTAGTAATTCCAGGGGCAGCTGGCTCATCCTCTACGTCAGTATCGTCGTCACATGCACTGATAGCGGATCAGTTGACGAGAACGGCTGAGAATTACAAGATATGACCGTACTTCATAGAACTCTTCCCTTTTGTGTTCTGCTCAGCCCCCACCCCCATGTCGAACGTCTGATTAGGAAGCGAAGCTGGCCTCTGTGTTTGGGTCCAAATTTTACGCGTACTAAGAGTATGATGTTGTCAGTATAATACCCACATGGTTATAAAGTGAGACGCACGAGACGGTTGGAAACACGATTTGGGGGACTCCTCCGAAACTACGCAAGGGATGTCTTACGGGGGTGACAGATGGCAAGGCCGTCACCCCATTTTTCAGTCTCTCCGCGTCCAGGGCCCTTGCCCGAAGGAGGTTCATCCTATTCGCCCCTGCGAGTGGCAGTCTACGTTCTCCCGTGGCGGTGGCGGAAGTGCCCGAGCTGGGGGTCGATGGTAGAGAACTCACACCATTTTCGTCCATTGCAAAGTCCGCGGCCTCTCGTATCTTCTGTTCGCGCATACGAGGGGTGATGGCAGGTTTGGTGCCAAGGGCAGCATGTTTTGCTGAGGGTAATCCAGCTGGTCGTTTGTTGCTGTTGCGAGAGGTTGCAGTGTATGTCTTTTTACCAAGCATGCCTGGCTGCGAGTTTTGGGTGTGGAGGGTGAGTGTAGGTTATAGAAGTGGGTTGTTTATAGAAAAGTAAGCTTGTATGTTGAACAATGGGCGCGCCGAAATTGAACTGTGGCCGTTTCTAATATCATATTGTTCGTTATAGCGCGTTTTTCCATACCCCGCTTTGGTCGTGCTCTGCTTTGGTCGATCGACTACGGCCCGATAAGTGATGTGGCCTCTGCGCTTTATGATCACATGTTGAGCTGTCATTGTCCTAGAGCAAGTGTGGTCGTGTCGCGTATCTCTTGCTCTCAAGTTGGCCATGACGTATTTACCCAGTTTGGTTCGCCCTAAGCTACACCATCTAAGATGCGGCCGCCAATAATCATGCCCCTGGGAACTGCTTGGGGGTTTGATAGAATGAATCCCGCTAGTTTTATGGTGACGCCAACGTTGAATGCGTATGAAGAACTGGAGTGACGATGTTAAGTTCAGTCCCTTGGCACCAAGTCTTCTGGTTACTGGGTAAAACTAGAAATCAAAGCTATTGTGCTCACTGTCTTAATCAATTATTAACGAAGAGAATATTGCAAATGCGGATAAAGCTGACCAGGACTACCATTGATCTTCGATATGTCATAGGGCGAGTTTATGGGGGTAGGATCCGTGCGCGAGTCTCAGACTGTTTTTTTCCTGAGCGAGCACACCAATAGGAAAAGGAAGTCATCCGAATTGATTAACCGTAACTTAAATGACACGCCCGGATGAAGTTAATCTTCCCACATGAAAATTGTAACATTTATTTCAATCCGGTATCGAAAATATCCTCTACTCATCGACCTGCTATCTCGAACTTGCGAGATTGGCAGCACTGATAAGGATATAAATTGGTATGACTAGAGATGGGGATGTTGGTACCTGCATCAAGTAAGTTGAAGAACACTCACTTAGTGCACCCACGAATAACAGAGATCTTGGAGAGGAAAAGCGATAGAAAGTCAGTAAAACTTCTGCTTCTTTACATATGCAAAAACAAGGCACCTTGTATGGCCTTGCGCCTGAGTCTTCTGGTTGATATATACTTGGTTGTACGTAATTCTGAGGCCAATGCTACGTAGTGATAGGTGTTAGCCTATGACCAAGACGAAAATAACAACGAAACCATTGAAACCATTGAATTGGGGTAACCGGAATGGGATTCATAGCAAGAGAGCAAGCTTGAAAACTCACTAGGCTAATGCGGCGGCATTGAGCGTTTTATGATCAAG
>CEMJ01390698.1:6383-16921 GCA_900068955.1 Clitocybe nebularis | reverse complement strand
TATAGCATGTTTCATGTGCCTGGAGCCTGAACCGGGGGGTATTGATGGCCTAGCGATAATCTACACATGACGAAGAGGTGACGCCCTGTAATTCGTGGCCATTGTGACCAACAAAAGAAGATTGGCTAGTAATAGCTGCATCCGAGCCGCATCCCTGGGTGATGACCCAGACAAAAACTAGTAATTAGGATAATAGGGGCAATATGCAAAGTGAACTTCGTGGTGATTTCGCGGTGTGAAGCAGTGGTCAGCACTCGGCCTATCGGCCTGTTTTGTATCACAGAAGTCCAGGTACAGGCTACGATAGAAGTTGGATGTGACATCAGATGGATTTGAGAAATCAGATGTGTCAATAGTACGACATTGGATGGCATCTGGGGAAGTCAATCTATTTCTCTGTCCCCAGTAAGTGTGAGACCGGTGCCTTGGGAGGCCGTTCTCATTCATTGTTCCTCTTAATGACAATCTGTGAGACACCCGAGCACCAATAAAGGTCTCAAGTAGGTCCTAATCTGCGCCATAGCCGGAAGATGAAAAGACATAGCCGCTAGTATGTGCAACGCTTTGGATGCAGACTGGGTAAAAAGGTTGTGAAGTCTTGCTGGATCCCGACGTAAATATGATAGATGTGGAATTCTGGGAGGCCTTTGCCTCCTAAGTATCGAGAACAGCTGCGACGTAGACTAGTAGTTTGAATTTGTGGGTATGATTTCGAGGAAAGGAGGGGGAAGAGAACCGGGAGTTTCTCTTGAGGAATGGAGTCGAGAGGAACCTGGCAGCGAACTGACATCACTGTAAAGAACGAGAGGCACTCAAAATGACTTGAAATACATACGAGTGTTAGCATCGCCATCAGCCCCTCAGTAACGCTTCACGCTAACATGACCGTCATATGCTGACTGCATCGTAGGCCAAACGCATATACCCTATGCCAACATGCATCTAATACTTCGCCTCTGCCGTGTCCAGTATGCGCTCCCATTTGTGATTGTAATCGATCCATTTATAAAGCTGTTGTTCACAAAGTGATGACAGTCATCTCTTCACCACTCTGCCTACGTCTGAGAAAACCAAGGTGTGTGTAGCCAAAGCCACAAGTTCTCACGGGAGAAGACTTCCACAACTTCGACACCGACCCGGATCGTGTCGCCAAGAGTTTTTACTATCTCTTGGGATGCATCACGCATCACTAGCCTACTAACGGGCATCTTTGTCGTGGACGCCTTAGAACTCTTCATATCAATAGCTGAGTTGGCCGACCGGCCATTACTCGATGCTGCAGTGAAAACCTATGATGTTACACGCGTCCGGATCGCCCCAATGCTCTCTCTGCTGTGATAAATACGATACTTTAATCAAGGCACTATCTGGCAATCTCTTCCATGTTCTTCCAAAAGGTTTCCCCTCTTCCTTGTCCTGTCCGATAACTATACCCAGCCTTGCAAAGGGGAACGAAGACGGAGCAGCCCTTCTATCGACACTTCACCACCTTAATCGAGGGCGGGTAAAGAATTTCTGGCATTAAACATGCAAATGAGATCAATTCTCGAGTTTACAAAGTTGTAATGAGAGTCTTTGGTAAAACTGTTGAAGGGGGGACTGTGCGTGGAGTAGGGCCTCCTCTTTCAGGTCAATAGTTAGTTGAGAAAAAGGCAGAAGCCGAAGCCGCTGTTGTCGCTTCGTGCTTGAGAGAAGGTTTTGCTCACCTTCATGTCTACCTTGCCTTTATTGTACTAATTCATCAACTCAAGTGCCGTACACCAGGCCTACCTCCCCACTGTCACAGCTTCCACTCATATATAGACCTTTCGTTTTTATGCGACAATTGTGAATCTCCTGATCATCAGACCAGGCGATGGCATCAAGAATTTACCTCTCGTACCATCTTTTGGGACCTGCGCGCGATTAGAATATTGATCGAGAAGTCCTAGGGGGACATAGGGGTGTTGGCGTTTCAATATCGAGGTCCCATCATCCGGGCATGGGCCATTACGACCAGTCCCTCACGGAAGGGTTTCCTTCCCATTCTATTAATCCTAAAATCGGCTTCACTCCCTCCGCTACCAGGAGCTATGACTTCTGTATCTAACGATAATGGGCTTAGGACTCCTTCCCCTGTGATGTGTTATGTCACCATCACCCATCCCACATTTCATCAGAGCTCACATTCGGCGAAGATTCAACAAAGGACACATGATGTGTTTGAGGTACATACGGCAACTACGCCTAATATACACATGAAGAGTTTGATTAATTATGATACGGGGTTAAAATTGGGGGGCACTCTATGAATGTCTTGTAGCATGGTTCACTGGACTGAGTGGTTCTTGCAAGATAGCTAGACTGTTCAAAGGTCGAGATTTACGTCAGTCCACATATATCCTGGAATTTTGAAAGAAAGAAGCATGTACGGAATCGTAGAGGTAAAGAATCCACTATCAAACCAGTCCGGGTCAAAGAGGGGGAGAAATTTGGGTCTTTAAAAGTTGTAAATATACCTAGCGATACCCTTGTTGGAATACCCATGTCTCATCGCTTGATTCTTCGGGATAGATGTCGTATAGAAATTATGTCCCTTCCTTGCATTAAACAGGCGGTACAACAGAGCACCGCCACAAGATATGCTCGGATAGATCTAGCAAGCAACGCCCTGCGGCTTATACCCCTGTTTCGTGATAGCGCGTCCCCTCCCCTGGAGGTTCACAGCGTAGAAGTGATCTCTGTTCCCCGAATCAACCAGGCTATAGAAGGGCACGGTGCCACCGGTGCCAGGTTAGCGGGAGGGGAAAATGAGCCGATGATTCGGGATGCTTTATAGTGTCAATTTGAAAAATACACAAGGCCCTGAGCTCTTGAATATTGTAAAGCGTCGTTATACTCGATTTGGTGTTCCAGACGCTCGGTGGAAGATGGTCGTTGAGGTTGGCATCGATTTACGTTGCCCGTAATACTCATTGTGGAAGAAGATGATCTAAACAAGAGTGAAAGCATGGGGATTGCCCTCATAATATATATATATGCGGGTTGAACAGTGATTCAAGAGTTACCGAGAAATATACACGATTGAAGTTTATCACTGGCACATCCGTTTTCCACTATTGGTGGCGGACTAGTTAGCGCCTTCATCGCTGGCCAGGCAAATGGAATGTGTAATGATGGGTTGGTGCGTTGAAAAAATGGGGTTGCATTGTGTGGGTGTGCCACAGGACAATATTCCATCACATCGTAGAAATGTCATCCTGACTCCTGAGGCGATGGCATGTCATAATTTATAAGCCGCGGTCCCCACAGAGAATGTCATGACCTAACGGTGCGGATGGCGGCCACACGAGGTAGTCGGGGTCATATTTGATTTAGGGGTAGGGTGCGCAAAAGACGCATCATTATTGCTGACTGAGTCGATGAGATACACGGCTAGGATACGACACAGAAGCTCATTATCGCGAGTAACGGGATTTAGAAGCAGACTTAAATGCGCGTAAGGAGATAGGGTGAAAGTATCATCAAAGTTGGCAGCGACAACCACTGCCTGGTAACAAACAACCGCAAATAAGTCGTAGAGGGTGTCACGTGCCACGCACCCATTCTCTCCTCCGCCAGCCTTCGTCCAACCTTCGCCGTTAATGTTGGGTATGAGCGTTGGCTGATCTGAGCCTAGACGACATCACTTCCAATTTAGTAGTGATTACTCAAACAGTCAGGTGGCACTACCCCCATGCCATTCCTCTATCCGCTTGCAACTTCGACGGTGTAAACGGCACAGGCACCGGCCAACATCATCCGTATCCCGACTGTGGCCAATCCTAACGCCCCCAAGCATGTCCCCCCGTACCATACCTTTAATATATATACACCGCACAAGATGGTCGGTCCGTTGAACCTGCGGGCCGTGTACAAGACACAAATCAGATGATGTACCCTTGCTTCTTCACTCTGTGTCCCATGATGGCTGATCCATCTTTACTGGCCGAACGGGCATTCCATGGTAAAAAAAAAGTCATATTGGACTGTTAAAACGGACTTACCTTACTGGCGCGAAGCCCGCTCTTAGAGAATAACTGCTATTCCTAGAAAAGACGCGCGAATCATGAAAGCATGAGAACACTAATGCTTTGTCCACTCGCATATAAAGCTGGTAGAATACCGGGAAAATGTGACCTTTTTGGGACCTATAAAAGCCCATCTGTTTTCGGAACTTCTCGACACTTTTCAAAAATGCATTTACCTCAAACCAAATGGATCTTTCTTTACTCGCTACTTACCTGCGTTGCGGCAACAGTTATTGATCAGTTCGATCCAGCATCTCCACCTCCTCCGGTGGTGACGCAGGCTCCTAGTCCCGTAGAAGTCGCAAAGCGACAAGCTGCTTCGCTAACTGCAACAGTAACCCTTTCCAGCAATATTGGTGCACCCTCCCACCTAGCGTCCGGATTCATTTATGGAATTCCTGATACTCAAAATCAAATTCCGGATTCCTTCTATACTGGAATGGTTAGAAATTTTACCCCTTTAGCTCCGGAATTTATCCTGAATAATTTGTCAGGGATTCAACTTTGGGCGTGCTGGTGGTGCCCAAGTCGCAGCGCCGGGAAGAGGTTGGATTTGGGGTGTGATTTATTTTTGGTACACCTTTTAGAAATACTGATTATTCACAACAGGAATAACTGAATATAGGGCACGAGCCTTCGCCAAATATTTGACTCCATATTAATAGTGGTATAGAATCGCTTCGCATCGGCTCTCTCAAATTATAGGACCGCGCGAAAATATAATGCTCAATTTATCTTCCTCATCCATGATCTTTGGGGAGCTGACGGTACTCAGAATTCTTCTGCGCCCTATCCTGGAGACAACGGTTCTTGGACCTCGTGGGACAATTTCCTGACACAGTGGATATCTGATGTCAACGCAAATGTAGGCCAACCATTTGTCTCTCGAAAACACAGTCTTATTTGCGTAAAGGCAATGACCCCTGGGCTGATTGTTGACCTATGGAACGAACCTGATTTGACGATATTCTGGAATAGGCCGCAAAGCCAATGGCTACAGTTATGGGGCAGAACCTATCATCGACTAAGGTCCGATTGATAAGAAAACCTCAAATGCAAACTCACCCAGCCTCCTTCTAGATCGGCATTCCCTTCTATGCCCCTTTATGGGCCAGTTTATGCCAATCCTCCCCTTTCGAGTAACTCTTGGTGGACATCTTATCTCTCAGTAAGCTGAGCCTTGTATATCCTAGATTTCTCTACTAAATCCAACCAAACAGTTCATCAGAACAAATAACAGTATCCCTGATGCCTACGTCTGGCATCTTGAAGGCAACACCAACGATGTCAATAATGATCTCCAAACTGGAATGACAAACCTAAATTCCCTTCTCTCCGCCAATGGCCTTCCTACCAATCCCAAAATCAACATCAACGAGTATGGTAATATCGGAGAGCAGGTACCTGCAGGAGCTGCTTGGTTTATCTCACGTTTCGAGCGTTATAACGTTCCCGGGCTGCGAGGAAACTGGCTGGGCGGTGCTCAGTTACATGACTTCATGGCTGGCTTACTTGGGAAGACCAATGTTAATAGCCCCACTGGTACCGGATACTGGTCCAATGGAGAGTATCAGGCCAGTTCATTATTTTATCTGTCACATAAACTTCCTACTTACTTCCCTTGCTTCTTTTTCAGGTCTACAAGGCAAGTTTTCATGTCCACAAACGACCGGTTGCTTGAACCTTAAGTTGACATAAGTGTTAGTATTATGCACAAAGTATGACAGGAAACCGAGTCAAGACTTCAGGATCAACTGACAGGAATCTCGATGTCTATGCCACAATTGGGTCTGATAAACTCCGCGTCTTAGTCGGTGTACGAATCAAGACAGGGACATGGCAAGTTACTTTGCAGGGTCTGTCGGTCATCGGACTGCCAACCTCCGGGACCGTAAACATTCAGACTTGGGGATTTTCGGATGTGGGAGACTTTGGACGCTTGGACGCCCCCAGCAATTTAGGAATTGTGGGTCACACATATACCGGAAATTCTGTCACCTTCCCAATATTCCAGGTTGACACCACCACGGCCTATGCTTTTGAGATAAACCGTGTTTAACAGAGAAAGAATTTACATATACTTACATAACCAAATGCCAACATTTGCCAAATTAATGATGGAATTAATATCCGGGGCTATAGCAAAATAAGTAATGGGAGCAGCATTACTTACTAGGTGTCGCCGGAAGCTTGGACGCTGTTCAGCTTTTTCTCCAAATTAAATGGGCTCATACTCTGGGCGCTTCATCTCATTATTCACTTATAATGGACAAATAGTCCAGCGCTCAACCACGATCATCCATCAGCCAGTCCCATCATTCCCGTCACACCCGTAATTCCAGTTCATATGGCCACCATCGCCATCAGAATCATATGTATCCCCTAGTGATTTAGTGAAACCTAGTGAATGCTGAGCAAATTTATCATTATGAAAGGGCGAAAAACCCTGGCCCTGATCAACGAACCTGCTGGCAGTTTTCGCGACTTGGACTGGACGCTGTGCGCCCCCTTCAGCTCAGGATCTGTGATCATTTGCTGTCAAACGTAGTCTTAATGGAAACTCAATCCCGTAGAGGCATAATTAGGCCGAACGCCCAGCATCTCCAATTGCCCTTGGTCGAACCCAATCGTTTTGTCTATGGATCGTCTGGATTCATCGCTGGCCATGCTGAGGTTCGTGACATCTGATACTTTACATCGAAGTCTAATGTGCATTTTCCAACAGGCTCACTGGCTTGCGGTTCCCTCGTCTTGCTGGACATTGACGGCGGGGCCAAAATCAAGTGCAAGCATGTACAGCCAAGAATCGTATTTGAACTCTCCACCAATATTCTGCGAGGCTCGACTAGACAAACGACGTTTTGGAATCGCCCTGAGCCCATCGCAGGATGGCCCTTGGAGACATTTACACATAGCAACTCAGAATTCGCCCGCCTTCGTGGTAGCACTACCGAGCGCTGAATTGGAGAAGAACTCGGGGGCCATAAGTGTGAGCCAAGCCGGCATCGGTGGTAGAAAGGAAGAGATGGTGCCGGAAGCAATGGTGTCAAAAAGTGAGGACACAGGAGCCCATCAGAAGGGACGAAGGGACACCACCGGAAACGTTAAACTGAAGAAGATGTACACCGTGGCACATTCACAAGCTTTCAAGTCAACCAAAGTTTTTGGAAAGATGTTTTCTCGATTGTCTATGCACCCTTCTTCCCACTCTATGCATGCGACTGTTGCGGAGGAGCCTCTCCCGTCGGATCTGCCTCATGCTTTATCTGACTTGCCTCCTCAAATACTGATCTCGCTCCCGTCACCTGGGCTTGATCTTGATAGAGACACCAACCGACCCGATGGCTCAGAAAAGGGTGTGCCTGAGTCCCATATCACATTCGGAAAATGTCTGCCCGGGAACCGCTCTACCCTACCATCTACTTGGAAACCGAAGCGCCCTCCTTCCCCACTCCCGCGGCCTTTACGCCGAAAGTGTGTACACGGTAGACATAATCGCAGTGCTTCTGCGTTTGCTGCTCCCCACAGTGTGCATTCTCCCATACCCCCAGTTCCATCAGTAATCATTCCTGGGAATGTGGCGCTCTCAGAGTCCCCCAGAGCAATGTTTTCCGGTTTTATGGGGTTCTCTACACCGTATCTTTTGCACGGACCCCCAGCAGGTATCCCACCCATCCAGAGTGCGACAGCAGAGGATTGGGTGGACGTGGAACGCTTGCTTCAAGTCCGCTTAAGGGCAAGGGCAATGAAGAGTGCGACATTTGCTGTACATGATGGTGGCATCATCAGCCCTTCTTGAAGTCAGTTCGTCTGAGAAGGTTGAGGGCTCTTTGAACTGTGATGTAGAAGTAGATTCAACATTGTACTATTTCCATAACGAACCAGGGTGCATGTAACGTTTTTCCGAGACCCACGTTCTTATTTTCGTACTTTGGAACAATAGGAACTACCAGCTCCTGGTGTATAAACTGCACAAATCAGGAGAATCAAGAACCACAACCACCGGATACATGATGCTCGTATATAGTGGCCGACAACATAGAATACAATGAAGGAGCATATGAAGAAAAGCGTAAAAATCATATCTACCGATATCCACTAACAACTAACCCTTTGTATATAGTACCGTGAATCAGAAACGAAAGACCATCACATGGCGGCGCACCGAAATGTAGATGGAGAAAAAGTAGCATAAATGACGATGAATGATACGAATGAATCGGGATATGATATACATCGACTTGCACGGCACTGAGAATAGACGCATACTATACAAAGAGGTGAAAAACATGAGAAATGGGTACAACCAAAGCAACAGACATTCAACGAAGAAAGAATACAAGTTTATGATTCCTCTTGCTCAGGTACACCGCCGTCTTCGGGTTTGGCTCCTTCAACAACTCCTGGCTGAGGATGGGCTGGAGCTGGTGAGTACGTCGGATAAGGAGTCCAAGGAACGCCGGAATATCCAGGAGGATAAGGAGCTGGTGGAGGGTAGGAGTAGTAGGTCGGCTGAGTACCTTGTGCAGGTTGTGTTCCGTCCACACCAGCAGTAGGCGGGTATCCAGAGTAATGATACTGTGAGGATGGGGGAACAGGACCTGGTGGCTGTTGGGGCGCTTGGGGTGGATGTGGTGTGTTTTGTGGAGGGGTGTGTTGTGGAGGAGTATTGCCTGCCGGAGGATAATGGGCAGAAGGATACCCAGGGTGATGAGGGTACCCAACCACAGGATAATATGGTACACCGTACGGGGCCGAATAGTGCATGGGTGGTGCCATGGCTGCGCCAGGATCGGGAAAGGCAGTAGGCGGGCTAACAGGCTGTGGGACAAGCTGGTCCGTTGAGGACGAGGCTTCGGCAGGGGTCGATTTAGTATTTCTGCGGGGTCGTTTCTGGTCGTATGGGCCAGGACGCCGTCCGCGTCGGGCACCCGAGCCTTCGGCTACACGGCCATCGCTGAGCAGCGGTAGCCCTGATGAAAGAGGAGCAGGGAGCATGGAGGGAGAGGTATCGATATCATCCGCTTCTCCTCTATACCTCGGGAGACCGTCTACTCCTATCTCTACTTTAGGTGGATTCCTAAAGTGGGTCTTGTCGAGATATTCTGGGCTAATATCAAGTGATGCTAATTCGGGCAACGATGATGGCGATCGAAGACGGCCATTCTCAACGTCCTCAATCTTGTAGTAGGATATTAGATGTTGCGAAACACCTCCAATCGTCAAGGAAAAAGTCTAAGTGAGTGTTAGGGGTAAGATGATAAGATTTAGCGCCCAAGACACAGCAGCACACGGACCTTCTTCATCAAGCCATCGGGCTTGAACTTGTAGCTATTCGTCAGGCTGCCCATTAGTGTCCTCTCGCGGTGTTTGTCCACTCCCATGTGCCCTCCCTCTGTCTTTGGCCGACTGAGCACATGCCCCTCGAGTTTGGCCCCATCCATATTGTACTGAGACAATTCATTGATATCGGTTGCCGACAGATCAGCTCTGGCGCTTCTGTGGCCTGCGCCTCGTTTGTCCGTTTCGCGATATAGTAAAAAGTTTCCCAATATGCGACTGGGACTCCAGAAGAAACCATCCGTCCATCTCTTGATTCCACTCTCGTCCTCATCGAAGACAAAAACAGAGCCTGACGTGATCATCTTTCGTTCAGAGTCGACCAGCCTGCGTGTCACCCGAGGGATAAGCCCGCGACGTGCAGCCTCGAGGATAAGAAGAGCATCGCCTGTGGTCTCAATCCAACCTGACCATGGGGGCTCGGTCCATGTGGATGCTTGGCTGTTTGGCTGCGCCGCGGACATGCTGCTCCTGCAACAAGGTCTGCATTCGTAGTAATCATCATGAGCGATGACCACAAAGGTAATTTGAGTTGAGAATTAAGATGATCAGCCACCAAGTATTAAAGTTTTACATCAAGTATTAAAGTTGGCTCACCGTGCAAGTAGATTTGCGGAGGAGAAATTTGTGAGAGCTTGGGTTAGGAATTTCAACCCCGACTTGGTAAACGCCACACTTTGTTTGTTGTGCCGCTGCAGCATTTTCCCTATTTGCTAGCTCTGAACGCCTCAATTGCCATATTTTAACGTTTAAAACCATACAATCTTCCCCTCCGACTATTAAACAAACCAGATACTTCACATAGAAACTCAAGAGAGGCCAGGCGGGGTTGGTTGGTCTTGCCCACAACGCTTACGTCAGCCAAGTCGCCGACCTATTTTTTCAAGTCCTCCCAACTAGTCTTTCCTCTGACGTTTGAACATATACTTCTTAAGTGCTCATCATGATCTAGGACAACCTGTGCTCAATCACTACCCCTAGTACCGTAGGTTTAGAATCACTTCCGTTCTCAAAGCTAAGACTCCTGCGCATGATCATGGGCTGTGATAACTATTTGGGATACCCTTGATATTAGAGTATGTCGCATTTAGTTGGGTACTCCCTGAATGAACTATTGACCGCAGAAACTCCTCTCCGAAACATGGCATG